>CM022670.1:39774750-39782250 GCA_012295275.1 Chrysomallon squamiferum | reverse complement strand
AGCTATTTTTACTTCTCTTTATTTCCACTAACAAACCATCCAAACACACAAACTTCTCTTCCTCATCAATTTGCTTTCTCCCCTGCTAACATTTTCATTCGTACAAATGAACAAATTAGAGGATGACAAGCATTACATTCAACTCTTCACTTCTGACAATAAAAACTCTTTATCTTATTACAATACTCCGGAAACTGGAAGGAT
The DNA here is from genome assembly GCA_012295275.1 of Chrysomallon squamiferum. NCBI lineage: Eukaryota > Metazoa > Mollusca > Gastropoda > Neomphalida > Peltospiridae > Chrysomallon > Chrysomallon squamiferum. Next base: position 39,782,046 of record CM022670.1, on the reverse strand, counting down.
TTTACGAGGCCTGCAAAGCAGTCTCAACGGGAGATTATTTGCCCATTGCACGGCAGACTGAAAGAAAAAATCTCTTTTAACAGGACAACCACCCCCACCAAGTTAACCGTGGATAGCAATTTACACACTCAGTTTGACAGCAAGCAGCCACACGAGAGGGAAACACGTCTACCTGTGTGACAGGTCGTTTAGCCAGGTAACAGGCCACAGCTGGAGTCTGCGTCCCCCTACAGCTATGCGCCTGTTTAGAAAGTCAAGCAGCACCAACAGCAGCGTGATAAACAGTCAGGAACAAACGTCTCCCTGCTTGACGCCTTGTCGTCCTTCCTCACTGCTGAGTTGTGTTGTAAATCCCTGTACTGCTGTTTTGTATATCTCTGTGTAGCTGTTTTATATATCCCTGTGCAGTTGTTTTATATATCTCTGTGTAGTTGTTTTATATATCTCTCTATAGCTGTTTTATATATCTCTGTATAGCTGTTTTATATATCTCTGTATAGTTGTTTTATATATCTCTCTATAGCTGTTTTATATATCTCTGCATAGCTGTTTTATATATCTCTGTATAGTTGTTTTATATATCTCTGTATAGTTGTTTTATATATCTCTGTATAGCTGTTTTATATATCTCTATATAGTTGTTTTATATATCTCTATATAGTTGTTTTATATATCTCTGTATAGTTGTTTTATATATCTCTGTATAGTTGTTTTATGTATCTCTTTATATATATCCTCTGTATAGTTGTTTTATATATCTCTATATAGTTGTTTTTTATATCTCTCAGCTGTGTTATATAGTTGTTTTTATATATCAACTGTTTTGTATATAGTTGTTTTGTATGTCCCTACAGCTGTTATTTTGTAATATCTCTGTATAGCTGTTTTATATATCTCTGTATAACTGTATACCTGTACAGCTATTTTATATATCTCTATATAGCTGTTTTTATATATCTGTATAGTTGTTTTATATATGCCTGTTTTATATTCTCTGTATAGCTGTTTTGTATATCTCTATATAGCTGTTTTATATATCTCTGCTGTTTTATATATTATGTTTTTTTTCCATAGTTGTTTTGTATAAAATTTAAAAGTATAGCTGTTTTATTTATCTCTGTATAGCTGTTTTTTTTCTGTATGCATTGCTGTTTTGAATTTATGCTTCTTTCCATCCAAATTTAAAAGAAGAGATGTTTTTCTGCTTTATTTATCACATGCTGTTCATTCATCATCATAATTATTATAAAGTAGTAGTAGTTGCAGTAGCAGCAGCAGCAGCAGCAGCAATAATACCAGTATAAAATGAATAGTGATTGTTACAATCATTATACTAACTGTAACAGTAGCAGTTGTAGTAATTGTAGTAACAGAGATATGATGGTGGTGATGATGATGATGTGGTACTATTAACTAATTATGATAAAAGTATCTACTGACATATGGGTTAAAAGACAACCATTTTCAGTATGTAATCTTACAAAGTCAATAACCGTCTTTTAACATCACAAACACAGGAACAACTGACACTAAACAGAGCCAGGCAGTCTGGAGAGTGTGAAACAAACTCGCTGTGAACTTTGACAGACACAACTGCACACAGATTAAACTGAGTTTGACATTATAAGAGTTTGCACTAGAACCTATCCCTTATCACAAACAAAGCCAATAGAGAGTCCCTTGCCCACGAGCTCAGTCAACTAGTCTTGTATTGACAAATCACTGTTATTTTTACTTTGTTTAAAAATCAGCCTTTTCTATAAACATGTCAGTTAGTATTGTATTGTCTGATGACTCTTGTTTTATTCAAAAATGATAGCTCCGTAAATCATATTATTTAGTGTATTAATAACAACAACAATAACTATAATAATAATAATAATAATAATAACAATAACAATAACTATAATAATAATAATAATAACAATAACAGCAATAACAATAACAATAAAAATACCAAGTTTAGCTGGATCCAGTATTGACATTAAAATGAGGTTTCATTCAATCTGTGTATATACACACACAAAACAATTATTTTTTTGTTATTGACACATTAAAAAAAATGACTACCTCATTTATCAAAGTTTATTTTTTTTTTAATATTTTTCTATTTTATTATTTAATTTTTTTTATTTGAAACAGAAACATTACATATTTTATCTTCAATATAAATCATTAAACGTTTTTTTTTTTCTTAAAATATATATTTATTTTCCACCAAAGCTATTATTATTTAAATAATAAAATGTTTAAACATGCTTTCTCCAAGTATATGTGTCCCACTTATCTCTTGTCCATAAATAACAACAATAAAATATTAAATAATATTAACAAATCCCGAATAAGTTTTCCTTTCTCAGTTTACAGTTTCGAAGTGCACACACAACTGTTTCATTTGAATGCTTTGTATATTTGCATACACTTATTAGTTTTCTTTTTTTAATTAATTTATTTATTTATTATTATTATTATTTTTTATTTTATTTTTATTATTTATTTATTTTAATCTGTGAGCAGTCATTGATAATATACGTACTAACTCATCATATTCAGTTTGATGTTACAGAATTATCTGTCAAGTTTTCTTTTAAGAATTCATATCATTCTACTCAAACATACAAATGTCAAAATTAAAAAGTTTTTATTTCTGAAGTTTTTCTGTTTATTTAATTAGTTAGAAGAGGTGTCTTTTTTATTGTTTATTATTATTTTTTGTTGTTTCTGGGTTTTTAAACTGATTCCCAATGTGTGTGTGTGTATGTGTGTGTGTGTGTATATATATGTGTGTGTGTGTGTGTGTGTGTGTGTGTGTGTGTGTGTGTGTGTGTGTGTGTGTGTGTGTGTGTGTGTGTGTGTGTGTGTGTGTGTCTATGTGTGCATGCAAATTCACGTAATAATTATTTTTTTTAGATTTATTAACATCCTTACTTTTTGTAGTCTTTCAAATAATTTTTAAAATAAAATTTCTCTCTCCCAACAGACTTTGAAAACAGAAATAATCCTACATCTTAATTAACACCTGTACGGAAGTAACAAATTTAAATGAAAATAGTCTGCCTCATTCGGAATACTGATCTTCCTTGAAAGATCAGATTTAAACAGACAGAAACCCTTTTCTCTTCTTCTTCAGTATTTATCACACTAACACAGTATTGATGACACAACACCACGCTGCGATACATAAACACAATTTGCATGCTACCAAAGTAAAACGTCATTTTTTTTTGGGACTACATCAACTACGGATTTACTGCAGCATTGACTGCAAACAAAGGTGCAGGATGACAAGATACGCCTACATGTGACCAGAAGTTGGAGGTAAATTTATTCAGTCAAATCAGACACCTGCAGGAAAGTGACACTGAAGTAGTCAGAGAACAATGTGCTGATTGTGGTTTAAGGAAAATTTGTAGTTAGCTTTCAGTTTTTGAAAAATAATTGAGAAATTGTCTAGAGCTATGGTCGATTAATTTTTTTTAATTTTTTTTTATTTTTTTCAAGAATATTGGGTTATGGAAACATTTCTTAAAATAAAACAAGAATAAAAGATTTTGTTTACAAAAGTGTTTAAAATTGTTAACAACTTACTACAGTATTAGAGTCCCACTGTTTTCACTGACAGGAACTTTATGATAATGTATTCCAAATTAAAAGATACTCATGTATTTATATAGGCCTACATATACCTACACAAACACAAAAAAAATGTACACACACACACACACACACACACACACACACACGCACGCACACACAAACAGCATTTTCATAAACCTACAAGATAATCACTGATAACATTTAGCTAAAATTATTTATATTAAATTTAGAGCGACAAATTTCAAAATGTCATGTTCAACGTCATGAGAAAATATAATAAATATGCTATGCAAGAAACTTTATTACAAAGAAAAATTGTTTAAGAGAATTGAAAAGAAAAATTATTATTTTTAAATATTTGAAAAAAAAATAATAATAATAAAAACGTTACACAAACATTTATCACTTGAACAAAATAATGAAAAATGGCAGCAAACATTATTCCTGGACAGAAGAGTTGTCTCCACATTTCTTTTTCTACAATATATTTCTGGATTGTGAATTTAAAAAAAAAAAACATAGCAGGAAGAGTTCAGTTACATAAAGGAACAGAGCAGATTTATAATGAATGGTTATTATGTGTCAAATTTATGGCTTTTGTATAATGATGAAATGAAAGGTAAAACCAGATGTCACAGCACAATGGGACGCTTTTATCAGTCACCACTGCTGCAAAATACTTTTTTATTATTTTGTTTTTTATATGCATCATACAGTAAGGTAAATTATATGCTATAGTCAGGTAATTACATGCTATAGTTGGGTAGTTACAAGCTATAGTCAGGTAGTTACAAGCTATAGACAAGTAGTTCAAGCTATAGTCAGGTAGTTACATGCTGTTGTCAGGTAGTTACAAGCTGTAGTCAGGTAGTTCAAGCTATAGTCAGGTAGTTACAAGCTATAGTCAAGTAGTTCAAGCTATAGTCAGGTAATTCCATGCTGTTGTCAGGTAGTTACAAGCTGTAGTCAGGTAGTTACAAGCTGTAGTCAGGTAGTTACAAGCTATAGTCAGGTAGTTACATGGTATAGTCAGGTAGTTGTTACATGCTATAGTTAGGTAGTTGTTACATGCTATAGTCAGGTAGTTACATGGTATAGTCAGGTAGTTGTTATATGCTATAGGCACATGTTACATGCTATAGTCAGGTAGTTACATGATATGGTCAGATAGTTGTTACATGCTATAGTCAGGTAGTAGTTACATGCTATACTCAGGTAGTTGTTACATGCTATACTCAGGTAGCTATTACATGCTATACTCAGGTAGTTGTTACATGCTAGAGTCAGGTAGTAGTTACATGCTATAGTCAGGTAGTTGTTACATGCTATAGTCAGGTAGTTGTTAAATGCTATAGTCAGGTAGTTGTTACATGCTATAGTCAGGTAGTAGTTACATGCTAGAGTCAGGTTGTTACATGATATGGTCAGGCAGTTGTTACATGCTATAGTCAGGTAGTAGTTACATGCTAGAGTCAGGTAGTTGTTACATGCTAGAGTCAGGTTGTTACATATAGTCAGGCAGTAGTTACATGCTATAGTCAGGTAGTAGTTACATGCTAGAGTCAGGTAGTTGTTACATGCTATAGTCAGGTAGTTGTTACATGCTATAGTCAGGTAGTTGTTACATGCTATAGTCAGGTAGTTGTTACATGCTATAGTCAGGTAGTTGTTACATGCTATACTCAGGTAGTTGTTACATGCTAGAGTCAGGTAGTAGTTACATGCTAGAGTCAGGTAGTTGTTACATGCTATAGTCAGGTAGTTGTTACATGCTATAGTCAGGTAGTAGTTACATGCTAGAGTCAGGTTGTTACATGATATGGTCAGGCAGTTGTTACATGCTATAGGCACATGTTACATGCTATAGTCAGGTAGTTACATGATATGGTCAGATAGTTGTTACATGCTATAGTCAGGTAGTAGTTACATGCTATACTCAGGTAGTTGTTACATGCTATACTCAGGTAGCTATTACATGCTATACTCAGGTAGTTGTTACATGCTATAGTCAGGTAGTAGTTACATGCTAGAGTCAGGTAGTTGTTACATGCTATAGTCAGGTAGTTGTTACATGCTATAGTCAGGTAGTTGTTACATGCTATAGTCAGGTAGTAGTTACATGCTAGAGTCAGGTTGTTACATGATATGGTCAGGCAGTTGTTACATGCTATAGTCAGGTAGTAGTTACATGCTAGAGTCAGGTTGTTACATGATATGGTCAGGCAGTTGTTACATGCTATAGTCAGGTAGTAGTTACATGCTAGAGTCAGGTTGTTACATGATATGGTCAGGCAGTTGTTACATGCTATAGTCAGGTAGTAGTTACATGCTAGAGTCAGGTAGTTGTTACATGCTATAGTCAGGTAGTTGTTACATGCTATAGTCAGGTAGTTGTTACATGCTATACTCAGGTAGTTGTTACATGCTATAGTCAGGTAGTAGTTACATGCTATAGTCAGGTAGTTGTTACATGCTATAGTCAGGTAGTTGTTACATGCTATAGTCAGGTAGTTGTTACATGCTATAGTCAGGTAGTAGTTACATGCTAGAGTCAGGTTGTTACATGATATGGTCAGGCAGTTGTTACATGCTATAGTCAGGTAGTAGTTACATGCTAGAGTCAGGTTGTTACATGATATGGTCAGGCAGTTGTTACATGCTATAGTCAGGTAGTAGTTACATGCTATATTCAGGTAGTTACAGTTTTTGATAAACTAGTGGAGCTATTATTCAGGTAGTAGTTACAGGGAAAGGTAGTAGTTACATGATAGGGAGAATGATGTTGTTACATGCTATATTCAGGTAGTTACAGTTTTTATAAACTAGTGGAACAAAAGGGAAATTGATCACTAGGTGTAGGGAGAATGATGTTTTCTGTCAAATCTATCTGAGTGAAAAAAACAAAATGACACACACACAGAAAAAAAAAACAATACAACAATACAACCACCAAAAAACCCCATATAACAAAATTAAAGAATCAATCAGTTCTACACATGCACTGGAACGGAGGTGACAAATCAATTCTGAAGAACATAAAAACTGACTTTGTTAAGAAACCCACTTATGACCTGAAATGATCAAACAAAGGTGCTACTGGGTTGAAGCGCTGGCAATTAGAAGTGTGTGTTTGGACTGCATGCACCTGATTGGGTTAAAGCAGACCAATGTGCATTAGTGTAGTAGCCAGGGGTCAGGTCTGGGTGGCAGATTGTCTTCCAGCCTGCCCTTTGTTAGCATAGGTAAAACGATTTACTTTCACAAACAAGCCATGTTCAAACTTGCTCTGATCCCAGCAGTTTGTGTTGGCTTACAACCAGTTTCAAAGTGAAGACTGATACTGTAGTCTGACTCTATGCAATCAGATGGTGAAGAAGAAGAAAAAAACACCCCCAAAAAAATCCTCTGATGACAGTTCAGTTACTTTACTTTGTTAATTGTTTTGAGATTTTTCTTATACTTTTTTGGGCAGGTTGGTTTGTTTTTTTGTTTTTTGTGGTTTTTGGGGTAAATGGTCTGTTGCAGTTCTCTCATTTTTTTTGAAATACCAAAATGAATATCAGTAAATTTTTGAATTTTCTTTAATGTTTTTTGCTTTAATTAATAATCTGTAACCTGTAAAAAAAAATATATATATTTTAATGAAAACTGAAATCATTAATCCCAGTATAATCTGAAATAGAAAACAAAAGAAAAAAA
>CM022670.1:39744750-39772250 GCA_012295275.1 Chrysomallon squamiferum | reverse complement strand
TGACAAGTTCAGATTGCTGTGAAATGTATCATGACAAACTAATCCCACATGCAGATGATTTTTACTAATCCACTGCAAGGCAATGACAAGTTCAAAATGGCATCAAATGTGACATGGCATGTGAATACCACAACATTACAGCAGACATCCTCACCAATCCACTAACCAAGCAGCAGGAAGAAGTTCAGTTCTGTGTCATCAACAGCAGACTGGTGTCAAATGTAACATGGCAAATTAATCCCATAAAGAGATAATCCTCACTAATCCAGGGCCAGGCAGTTAGAGGTACAGGTCTGTGTCATCCATAGTAGAAACATGTCAAACAAACTTAGTTAATTTATTGTATTCCATATCCAATCTCGTGTCACCATATGTAAAATATTATATTGTTGTATGTGATTATTTGTTGGTACTCTTCCAGTATAAAAAAATAAATCATTCATTTTTTAGTCATTATACCAAGATTCAATGCCCATTCAGATTTTTCAGGATGATAAAATTTGAAGTTTGATGTTTTTAACAACATTTTTACTTGTTATTTTTTTTAAAATATGCTAAATATACTGTGTCACATTTCATAAAAACCAAAATAGATTTTAACCAACAACTAAAGTTTTTTTTTTTTTTTTTTTGTATTTCTAATGCATTTCAAGAGTTTTTGAAACACACACACTAAACAACCTCCAAATGTTTAAAACTTGTACAAGCACACCAGGAATATCTTAAATTGTAACGGTTGTTTTTGACCGACAATGAAATGGAGACAAGTATGTTAATGCTAGACAAGGGCTTGTACATAATATGTGACTCTTCAGGGTAATCCTTGTCCATTTGTTTGCAAATCTGATAACACGGGAAAATCTTTTTTAGTGTCTGGAATAACACAACTGATCTGGCCACAAAGCACGCAATACCTTCACCCTTGCCAATCCTTCAGAACAAGTCAACAGATTTATCTCGCTGTTGAATCATGGGTATGTCGTAAGGTGAGAGACATAATAATATTTCTCTTTAGCGCTATGAGTAATCTGATACTGTCGCAGGGTTTCAAACATGCACCCAGTTCTAACTGCACTTCATTATCTTATCTGGTCTATGAAACAGGTCTAAAGGTGTAGAAACTTCAACAAGTTCTGTGGTTAATTCTGTGGACTGTTAGTGTATGCTGTTATCTGGGTAAGAAAATCTCTGTTCTTCCTGAAATCGTATTAAATTCCAGTCGTGTTCTTTTGATTTTTCTGTTGTTAGGTTGTGTTTAAACATAATGTGTGTGATTTTGTCCAACATGGCTTCCAGGATTAAAATCCAACACCACACAAATGGTGATAAAAATCATGGAATTCCTCTAAGATTCTGATAAATAATTTTGAAATGTTGTTTACTAAGTCTAACTATAGACTGTAAGGGGGGAACAAAAAAAAAAAAAAAAAAAAATCTGTTTAAATAATTAAGACCAATGCTATTTTAAATACATTTAGAGTTTAAGATTCTTTTTCTTTTTATTATTTTTTGTTAGGTTTTTTTTTTTACTTCAGAAAACAACATTCAAGTCTTTTACTAATAAAATAAATTTTTCCTTAAACAACTGGTTTCTGTGTCTAATGCTCTAAACACTTCAAGCATCTTCATTTAGTTATCATATCTGAAAATATCACAGCACAATTTCCTATAAAGAGCCAAGTTTCTTTGAAAAAGAAAGCCAAAGTGGAATCATCATTTATCTGCTATGATGCTGCTTTGTAAGATTAACATCCCAGCTGGGGAAATCCTGACGCTAATTTAAAACTTGTAACAGATGTTTTGAACTCTGCTTCACGTACATTTGAATTATGTCTGAACTATGTCAGAAGCTGTTCTCTCTCAAAAACACAACCAAACATTCACAGAGTGTTTCAGGTTAAAACATTTTCTGTAAGCTTTTCTTATTTCTATTTTTTTTTTTTTTTTTTTTTCCTAAGTACCCCCAACACCTTTGTGTTTTGAAGTGTTCCTTGGGTCAGGTTACAAAAGTCTTCATAAGCTCATTAAACATTTTGTTCCCAGAGCTCCTATTTCCAAATCCGGCACTGTGAATTATAATACGATTACAATACACAAATGTACATTTGTTTCCAAACAACAGCATGGAAGAAACAGGTTCAATTTTACAAACGACAATGTCGATCAGAAATCAACAGTTCTTTTTGAAACCACACTGTTACATTTAACTGAGCTGGCACCCACAGGACACAAACAGTTTCTGACTCAGTGACAATATCATAACGCGATTCCCTGCACAACATGTAAAAGTCCATTATTGTCATTTGTCCAGCGACAATACCATCCAGCAGTGTTTAATAACACATTAAGAATTTTAACAAGAGGCTCCCCTATTGGCCTGCCAACATAAACTACATCATTTCAATTCATCTGTCGCTGCTACTAGTAGATGTTTTTTTTCTTTCTCCCCCTCTCTCTCTCTTTCTGTTTTTCAATCCGATGAACACACAGAAGTGAAAATGTTTTTTGGTGACATCAGCGTTAGATGTCAGTTACCTCCTAACAAGACTGTTTCGTCTGTGAAGCCAAGCACATCTCCTTGGACAAACACTCCGTGTGCTAAATGAAACAGGTATGTGCTTGACATACCAAGAATAAAAAAATGGTACACACAACAATGGCCTGACTCACCATGTCATTCTGCTTACTGAAATTACATGGATTAGGGGGATATAATATATTTGCAAATTGTTTCGCTTGGGTTTTTGACAACAGGTAATAACTGTATGGGAAAAAAAAAAAACAAGAAGAAATGATGAAAAACATAGTTATGTGACTTAACAAGGCATGAAAATTACTTTTAAATAAAAAAAAATACGGTTCTTTTCTTTATTCTTTCTCTCTTTTTGTGGTTCAACTTACTTTCCATAAAAAAAATATTATATATAAAAAAAAAAAAAATTGGTTGCTTATTTTGAAACTGTGAGATATTTTTTCACCATAGTAATCCTGTTTTATTTAGTGAATAAGAGGCCAAAGCTAGATTATGATATCAACATACAAAGAAAGTTCATTACAATGTATTCGGTGTACTTGTCAAATCTGTTCAGAGTGGTTTAAAGAAATGCTAGAATTCTTACTATCACAAAATAAAGAAGAAAAAAGCAGAAGATGAAAAGAAACAGTCAGATTTTATCTTCTATATTCTAACAGGATATTTAAAATGACTTCTTTCTTTTTTGCTTTCATCTAAATAAATAAATAAAGAGTACCCAAGAATAGTCATTAATTAAAAAAAAAATGTATTACGTCTTTTCGTTATTTCTTTGATAACTGATTCACCAAAATATTTTGATTTATTATTTTTTTTTACTATTTTTTATTTTTTTTATTTTGTTGTTGTATAGAAATAAAAGATACTCAAAACATTAATTCGTAAAGATGAAGATGAATACATTTGTACATTTATTTGTAATTTTTTTATTATTATTATTATTTTTACACTAATGAAAGTATCTGAAACAGAACAGATTTATGGCACTCACAGATTTCAGAAACACCTACAAGAGTTCTTTAAAAACACATAAAAAAAAGTTCTTCAAACTGTCTTTTTTTTGTTTTCAAACGCAAGTGAAGGCCACTTTGTTTTTCAGAAGCACTTTTAATGTCTTAATGTGAGCTTATTCACAGGTGAGTGAGAATCTCAACAGCTCTGGGTGGTAATCAAAGAAAAGTCAATTGTCTGTTTACTAATCGTGCTAAACCGTGATAGAAAACCACATACTCCCTGTGAGTCAGTGGTAAACACCATTGTCTGGTGAACGGAGGTTTTCAGCTCAGTCCGAGTCTAAATCAGCACAATTGAACTGAACAAGCATGAAAAACAAGAATGGTAAAGTTAGAAAGCTAAACTGAACAAAAAAAAAAAAAGTCAAAGCAATTTATTTCCATGTACTGGTAGAATGATCAGGGCAAAAAACAAATAAAGAAAAAAGTAAAAAAATGTTTTTGAAAGATTTTATGGTAGTTTCTAAATCAAGATGGTTAATTTGTTGTTTTTTTTGTTGTCTGCTTTTTTTTTTTCTTCAGTGCTGTTACCAGCGCAGTAAATGGAAAGTGAAGTTTGGCAAAGCATAAATAAATAAATTCATAATTTAATTAATTACTTAATAAATAAAAATTAAAAATTTAAAAATTTAAAATTATATAAAAATTAAAAATTATTTAAATCATGTAGTTAAAGTACTGGCCTATTAGTAAGTCTTGTTCAGTGTACAATAATAAATGTTAACTTGCACAAATAGTTAGAATTAACCTGTAAAACAGTTTTCCACCTTTATGAGAAATACAGAAACCAATTTCTTAACACACTGTCATAAATACAAACTGTAGCAGGTATTGAAATCTGCACATAATTCATTTTACCCACATTTTACCCATAGATGACATACAACAACAAAAAATATAAATAAATTTAACACTCTTTGAAAACTGTGCTTTTTAAAATTTTAGCTGAATTCTTATATACATACTAGCTATCAATTTAATGGTTTCATTTGAATTTTGAAAAGATCATATTTACAATGAAATATATAGGTCTATATTGAAATTTATTTCAACATGAACGCTACATTTAAATAAATCAGATGATAATCTTTACGGCCACATGTTAACTTTCTACAGTGCACTGGCGATGTTATTCAAGTTAACAGATAACAATCAGCGAAGCAGTCATCCAGCCGTGACAGTTCAGCTTCACCGGTGACGTCCGACTCTGACATTAACAGGACAGTGTGAAAAGTTAAACATGTAAAATAACAACACCTCCGTTACCTTCTTAGTTTGTCAGAGACACACACAGACATATAGGTGAATATACACAGACACATGTTCATATGTATGTACATAAATGGAACACACATACACATACACACACATACACACATATATACACACACACACACACACACACACACACACACACACACACACACACACACACACACACACACACACACACACACACACATAAACAAACACACACACACAAACACACACACACACACACACACACACACAGTTACTCCTACTCCTTTCCCCTCAAAACACAAAAATACTGTATGAAAATCCCATCACATTTAAAAGAAAAGTTTAACTTACTATAATGCAAACCTAATAGGAATACTACAATAGACACACACACACACACATACACACACACTCACACACACAGTAAATACAAGTGTACTGGTGGGTAATGACTGAAATACAGTGTGTCATGTGACAGTATACACTGTGTAATTGTTTGTAAAACTAAAGAGATTAAAAAGTCATAAAACACACTGCTGAAACGTACAGTGTGAAGTAACAGAAGCTGTGTAAAGTATTTAAAGAATTATATTTCTGTAAACTGATGTGCTGTGAAGAATTACATTCTACTGCTGAAAGGTGGGTGTAAAACATGTACTAAATTTTTAAGTCATTTGAATTTATGTTTTTCACATTAAACGTATCATGAAATGAAAGAAGATTATATTTTGATAGTGAAGAGAAATAATGCAGTGACTGATACACTAGGGAGGACTGATCCTGGAAGCTAGACCTTCTCAGTCCTTTGCTTTAACTGGTAAGCCACAGCCTGATAATGTTCAGTTTATGACATGACGGTCATTTTCTGTGCTAATGTCTTATCCTTGCACAGGCAGAAACTTTGAAATTCACTGCAATCTGCTATGACACTGATGTACTATAGATGCAAAATCTGACCAATACAGCATCGAAATACAAGCTTAATAAGAACTATCAGTTTTGTCTGGCTTACAGTCAAAGACTCTGGGTAAAACAACAAATAAACAAACTAATAAAATTCCAAGGAAATCAAAATTTTTGAAAAATGAATTTATTTTTCTAATGAAATCATTTAATGAAATACTCAATTAGAGAATAAATTTAAAAAAAAAAGGAAACAAATAAAAATAAAGAAACAATAATGAAAACTAATTTTAAATAAAAGAAATAATTTTCATAATTGGTACATGTAAAGAAATAAAAAAATAGATTAGAGGAAAAAAAGAAAAAAGAAAAAAAGAAATTTATCTGAAAGAACATCCCTATAATCATTTACAGAAAACATTATATGGCCAAAAAACGTTTGAAAACCCAGTAAATCAATGGCACAGAAGTGAACAGCCAATGTTATGAATTCTTCATAAACAAAAAAAAAAAAATGGTGAAGACAAATACTTCAGCATAATGTGACATCACTTAAACAGCCATTCATCTCAGAAACAGGTTTAAACAATACCAGCATTTTGTCAGTAATCTATTAACAGACTGTAAAGTTACCCCAGCTTCTACAGAACCATTCATTTGTTTTCAGTCTTCAGCATGTTTGCTTGTCTACTTTAGAATAACTGGACATTCAGAAAAACACCTGTTAGTACTCACAGTTATTTAAAAAATACCAGTTTCAGATCAGAAAAGAGAATTTACATAAACACACACACACACACACACACACAAACAGAAACAGAAACACACACATACCCATGTACACACACACACACACACACACACACACATTTATACTCTAAATTCCTTTTTGTTTATATACAAATCTGATTATTTTCAGTTCTGCTACAGCTTCATGGTGGGTTTATCAAACAACAGAACATTTTATCATCTGGGTAAAGACTTCGAATATTCTCTTGGTAATGGAGATAAAAATGTCAACAGCAGATTTCTTTTGACAAAACAATGATATCTGATATTCAATAATAACAATATTACATTTCCTCAGGGTTATATTATGGTAAATAATAAACAGTATATGTTGTCCTTCGTATGCAATACTGCTTATAAATACTGCTTTAATTATATCAGATTTAATCAGAATAATTTACATGTCTTGATACCATCAATATTATGTTAATTTGTATCTTACTTTAATTTTATTTTATACAAATTTCATATTCTTGAACTTATTTTTCACAGATTAAGGAATCTGGAACTTGCTTATTTTAATGTATATTGCACATGGTTGTTTTATTTTCTTCGGATTTTAACTTGGAGCTGAACTGATTACAAGGGTTCTCCTGGTACTTTAATTAGGATCAACATTTCACACTTTGCCACACGCTCATTACAGACTAATTTCTTTTCTCAGGTAAGTGTCAGCTCTTGTGACAAACAGCGTGCAACTCAATACTTTGTGACAAAAACAGAGCAGGCTGAGATCAATATCATCAATATCCAGTTTAGAAAATAGACCTGGTACGAAAAAAAAAGACAATCATATTGATTCTGACATTGATACAGATAGACTTAGTGTGGTTATGTGGTGGTATAACAGTTTAGTGCAGTGGTCTGAAGTTAGGGTGCAATGGTACAATGTTTTAGTGGTTCAGTATTATAATGGTACAGTGATACAGACTTAGTGTGGTTATGTGGTGGTATAACAGTTTAGAGTTGTGGTGCAGTGCTATGAAGTTAGGGTGCAATGGTACAGTGTTTAAGTGGTTCAGTATTATAATGGTACAGTGATACAGACAGACTTTGTGGTGTGGTTATGTGGTGATATAACAGTTTAGTGTTGTGGTGCAATGGTCAGAGTTAGACTGTAGTCATAGAATGCTGTGATACAATGTTGAGGACTACAGTTATATAGAGAGAAATGATGCAGTATTATGATGTTCTGATAAATATTCAGTGGTACTAATATGCACAAGCATAATACAGCTCTTCTTTTGTCTTTAAACAGCTGATACACACACTGACGTTGATAGACATCTTAATGTCCCTACAGTTAGGCATTAAATTATCCAAGGTAACATGATCAGATCCATGTAACGTCCAGCTGGGAAAGAAAAGATGATAACAGGATTTTTCTCTCTTCTCTTCTAACACTTCACTCAGAACATAATCTGCCTCCTGGATTATGAGCTCTAAGTGACAGTTAGAAAGGACATCTGATCAGTTTCTGTCTCTCACCTGCACTAAATTTATGATTCTTTTTACACTTCTGTCTGTATAACTGCTTTTGAAATAACTGCTTGGCAACAAACACATGCACCATCATTTTTTTTTTTTTTTTTAAATGTATTTATATACAAATTATAAAGAAAACTTAAAACTAATTCAGGCAACATTTTCTGATCATGAACAAAACCACCATAAAGAAAACACAAACACAATCAAGTTACAGAAGCTAAATATGCTGTTCAAAACACTGGTTTATTTTACACATGTAACAGAGATCCCGTGGATGCAACTGATAACACCTTGCACAGAAATAAAGAGATATTAAAAACTCAGCAACTTTCTATTCAAGTAAAAGTTGACAAGAACAAAACAATGACCTACAAGCAAACATTGATTTGACGAAGTTTATAACTGCAGCATTTACCAGTCGCCAGCAACATGTGTTACACTCAATGACTGTCAAAATACTAAATAAAAGATCGTTATCTGTGAATAAACAAATAAACACTTAGTGAGAAGTACACTTGTGAGAAAAAAAAAAAAAAAAAAAAAAAAAAAAAAAGATCTACATGCTGTAAATAAGTTATAATTCAGTGTTAATGGTATTGGATGAAAAGGGTTGTAAACATCTAAGTAATTTCCTAAATGCCTGCAACAAACATAAATCTTTTATCAAAACCAAAAATCCATTATCTCTGAATTTGTGTTGGTTTAATTATTTACTTCCTGCCTCTTGCGTTCGTTTTTACCTGGGACTCCCCCCCATGTTACACCTGTCAGAGGAAGGTAAATTAATCACGGATTATTTACCTTTGTCAATTTTACTTCTATTTTTTTATATTTATATATATATTTTTTTAATTCATTATTATTATTATTATTATTATTATTATTATTATTATTATTATTACTTTAATTATTTTTTTATTTTTTGTCTTTTTAAAAAAAAAAAAAATTATATTCATTATTATTATTATTATTATTATTATTATTATTATTATTATTATTATTATTATTATTATTGTTATTACTTTTAAACTTTAAATTTAAACTGCTTTGTATTTATACTGCTTTTTATTTCAATAAACATGAATGAACAGAATAAAAACCAAACATAACAATAATCTAGAAACAAACAAAAATCTCCCAAACAACAACAACAACAACAACACCCCAACAACAATGACAACAGACAGAAAAAAAATATCAAACATCAAAGAAATCAACTAAAGAAAGCCACATAAACTTTCACCATTATACTATCTGACCCAGAACGAAAGTGTACACACACAGAGCTTTAACTAACAGCACTACTAAAAACAAACATTCCAAGTTATGACATATCAACATGTACACACAAGTAGGTTCTAAATTACCCTTCAACTATAGGAAAAGATGGACATATCGGGACTCATGCCTGAAAGATATCTACTTCAAAACAAATAAAAACCACGTTCAAAAGACTTTTCAATCATTTTGGTAATTGTAAAAGTTTTATTACAAATCCAAGTCTTTTTGAAATAACATTATTTGTGTTTCGTATATTTTTTTCTTTAATTACAAAGTCTGCTATTTTTAGTATTTATTAATAAAAAAGAAAAAAATGTTTTCCCCTACGAGTGTATTATGTTAAACATATGCTTTTTGTTAATAAAAGAAGATGAATTTGAAACTTTTTGAACTTACAAAAGCATTTAAGGTTTTCTTTTTAAAAATAGATACAAATTTTAAGAATAGATATAAATTTTACTAAAACTGATTTTGTCAAAGAATTATTATTATGTTGGTATTTTTTTTTTTTTTTTTTTTTTTATTATTATTATTATTTTATTTAAATTATTTTTCCTTTATAATTCCTAACGTCTTCCAGACAATAAATTACAATAATAAAATGAAGGTTTGACAAATGTGACAATCAGACAGCAGTGCATCATAAAAAACATGAAAGCTGTCGTGTACAGAAGACAGATGAAGGTGTAACTACACACATAATAAGCTGAAGGCATTTTAACACTGTCACTACATTTCTCATTTGTTCAATCAATTATACTGAGTCTGTATCATGCAATCTGGACCTGCCTTCTTTTAATCAGTAATGGAAATGCAAGGACACAGCATTCTCCAACTTGTTAATTTCCAGTTTATGTCCAGTTTTTTGTACTAGAATACAGTAAGAGACATTCATTTATCAAAGCAATAGTGCAAGTGAAAAAATATTTCATTACATATTATCGTCAAATATCTGTAAATTTGAGATTGGTGTGAGTTATGTAACAGGCTATTAGACTATGAGGGTAACTGGGAGAGTTCATTTCAAACCTTGTAGGGGATTGTAGGAGTGTTTTAAGTGATAAGCTATGTGAGTAGGTGCATGTGGACTTTCTGCAATGCCAGCCACACATCCTCATCCTAATCCAATGAGTGGAGCAGCTTGGCTCTGGTTGCAAGTCTGTGGAATACTATCTCCAATATGCTCATCTTCCTCAACATGTGGACCCCCCCTCAAGTATTTTCATTAAAAATTTAGATCAAGTGGGCAAACAACTAATCCTCTCCGTCTGAACAAGTGGGAAAGTATTAGGTGTGAAATTAGACTAAGACAGATGGAACTACCTGTGGTTATACCTTTATAAGAACATATCTAGAGTTTTAATACTACCTTTGTAAGAAAATATCTAGAGTTTTAATAGATACTAAGTCCTGTGTGATTGTATTACATTATCACCAGCCTGGTACAGTGTTTGTATATTATCTTATCTTACAATAGTTCACATTTTTCCTATTAAATACACAACATGATAGTGAAGAGGCTAACAGCTTTGTTGATTCTTCAAAAATTAACAAATTGTATATTACTGTACCAATCAAAACTAATGTGAGTTTACATCCTAAATGTGAGTAAGAAAGAAATATGGGGATGGAGGAAAGAACACAAAAGGAAAAAGCTCAGATTTAGAAAATAGAAAAAGGATGAACAAAATGAAAAAAAGATTGAAAGAAAGAAAATAATATTATAAATGTTTAAGAAGTGGATAAGACTGTCCTGTTATTATCAGATCAACACCAAACCATTGTGTCCAGAGAAATGTACAGAAATACGTCAACCATAACAACTTTATTACAATAGAACTCCCTCCTATTACCTTAATTACCAAAGATTTGAATCTAAATAACATATCCAGCAAGATTTTCACATTGTCCAGAACACTAACTTTTATTTACAAAAACATTCTGGCTGGAAAGGTTAACAACAGGACCAGATAATAACCAGGTGGCACAATTTTTTTTTTTAAAACTTTTTCAAAT
This sequence comes from Chrysomallon squamiferum, assembly GCA_012295275.1. Classification (NCBI taxonomy): domain Eukaryota; kingdom Metazoa; phylum Mollusca; class Gastropoda; order Neomphalida; family Peltospiridae; genus Chrysomallon; species Chrysomallon squamiferum. Next base: position 39,760,985 of record CM022670.1, on the reverse strand, counting down.
TGAATAAAATTCCTTCAATAGAATAAACAAGAGAGAGAAAAGAAATCTGTTTGTATATGTCATCGGATTCTTTGAAGTTTGATACATTCTGGTTTTTTTTTGTCACACAGTTGGAACAGAGCTTCGGGGACTTTGCCAATGAAGCATGTAAAACAGTGCCAGCCCAAACTGACAATTTACACAAAGTCAACAATGTAAATATGATGAATGCCCCAGACTCAGCGGGTACTAATAATCAGGTACAGCAGGCTACCTGATGGGCCATACATTAATTGCTGCCTTGAAATTCTAAGTTATGTATCACAGCTTTTTTGTACCCCAGCGAAGACGATTATGGGCAAAACTTTGGTTTTCACGAAACTCTTTAATATCAGTTTGTTCTACCTGAGCATGTTCAGCCATATTTTATTTATTAACTGTGGTGTCATTGCAAGTAAAAAAAAAAATAATCAAACTCCATTTGTCTATGAACTTTCATATAGCAAAAAGTCAAATATAATTAAAGTCATTTTTTTTATCAGTTTTTGCTCCAGTAATTCATTTGATTATAAGATATGCATTTCTACTCTGAGGTTGATACAGAGTAGTCAAACATACTTTTCATCAAGTGTCAATAAACAAAACAAAGTGATAAACTGGTGAAAAAAATATAAATAAATGTACAATACCCACTCTAAAAATGACGCAGATATATTTTTATATTAATAAAATGGATGACAAATGCTTGATTTGATCAAGTTAGCACCTGTTAATCTTTTAAATTGGTGAAACTTTTGTCCCATTTTTTTCACCTGCTGTTTAAGGAATAAATAACTATTTAACAGCAACTCAACATGTTTGTATTAAATGGATGTTTAGATGTCAATTTTCAGTTTCAGTAACAATATGACAGAGATTAGAATAATAATAATAATAATGATGATGTTAATAAAGATGGTGATGATAATGATGATAATAATGGTTACAGTAATGATAACAGTAACAATGACAACACAAGTCTACAAATGTGGTTTTAATTCTTATTTCCACTAAAAGGAAAAAGGCTATTTGTGAGTCATTGTGAGAAATGGAAACAGTTTGATCTTGTGACTATCACAGGAATGTTCTCCCACAAAGACAGGCTGCACCCTCAAAAAATAAAATCTCAAAGTTAAAAATATCTGTCATTGGTAATATAGTTTGGAGAATACTGAACACAGACTCAAAAAAAAAAAAATAATAATAATCATTTGAAAACAAATTGAGTATTGATAAACGTGACATAAACACACACACAAAAAAAAAAAAAAAAATAATAAAAATAACAAAAAAACCAATTAAAATAAAATAAAATAAACTGATAATAGAAACATCTGCTACAATGAACATTTTTTTTTATAGCACATCTCTAACTGAATACTCAGTCCATCTTGTCAGCTTTGGTGATCAATGAAAAAATAATAATAATAATAAAAAGATTTTCTTACAAAAACAAACATGTATCTGAAATAAGACATATTTGTGAAGTGTATATCTGAAATCCTTTAATTTTATTCTTTAATTTTATTTTTAATTTTAATTTTTTTTCTTTATACCGTTACTGTTATTTTTGATCATTTATTAATTTTTCTATTATTTTTTTTTTTAAATTTATATTTATTTGTAATTTTAATTTAATTTTGATTTATTCTGTCATTGTTATTTTTGATTATTATTATTATTCTTTATTAATATATATTTTTTAATTAATTCTTATTTTTTTACTTATTTTTTATTTTTGTTTATTTTAGTGAACGACCGATACCTGATGGTTGATAAAGGTTTGAAAAGCTGCTGGGAAATCTGACATATTGTACATGTAGCCAGTACTCAAACAAACCTGTAAGGTTATTTCATCCAGGTGTATCAGAATACAATCCACTGGATATCAGCAGGCATTCATTAAAGGCTAAAAAGATATAAAAACATCTCAACAAGATCTTAAGAAGAAACAGCAAACCATTTTTATTACCAACATTTCTTCCTGAAGTATTTCTAATCATCTTTGTCATCACTTTTTTTATTTTTTTTTTTATTTATTCATTATTTTTTTTTTTACCATAAGAAAAGAAAAAAATTATAATAGATAAAAAAAAACATTCAAAAGTTATTTCCTTTTATTTATACACATCAATGAAGAACATAAATTCTTACACACTGTTGAAAAAAAAAAAAAAAAAAAAAAAGGTAACAGGTATAACTTCTTTTTGATCAAGCTTATAAAAAATCATGATGAAAGAAAATCTGTTGATGGGCTTTGAATGGATGACCTCATTTCAACCTATAAACACTGAATGCAAAGTGAACACACTAAATGTTTGGTAACATTTGATAGTATAATTCGAAATAATGCAAGCTATAGAGATACAGGCAGTATTCTTGTTATAGGCTTAAAAGATTTTTCCACGTGTCCAAGCATTAAATTTCCCAGACCAAGAGGTCCCTGGATTTTCATGGATATACAGGACAGGTGTCTGTGGATAAATGAAATGGGTCAGTAATTGGAAAGCAATTATAAAAAAAAAAAAAGGTGAAATAAAGGTATGATCAAAGGTGGTTTAGGTAATTGTGACAGGTAAACATAGAAAATACAAAAAAGATGTAAAGTGAGGTTTATATAATAATAAAACAAAAAGTTATAATATAACTTTAGAAGTAAAAAATATAACTTTAAAATATTAATATTAAAAGTAAAAAATAAATTTAAAGTAATAACTTTAACTAAAAAAATAATAATATAACTTTAAAAGTAATAATATAACTTTAAAAGTAATAATATAACTTTAAAAGTAATAAATAAAATAACTTTAAAAGTAATAAATAATATAACTTTAAAAGTAATAATATAACTCTAAAAGTAATAATATAACTTTAAAAGTAACAATATAACTTTAAAAGTAACATAACTTTAAATGTAATAATATCACTTTAAAGGTAAGGTAACTAAAAAATAATAATATAACTTTAAAAGTAATAATATAACTCTAAAAGTAAGTAATAATATAACTCAACAGCAGACAAACAAGATAACTGAGTAAAGAACTGCTTTATAAATCAGTTTGACTTATTTGACAGTTTTATAACTTTAAAACTTGAGACCAGCTCAACAAATGTTTAACTGAAGTGATTTACATTTTACAACATTTCTTGTAATGATACAAATAGTTTATAATATAACATTGAAACTGAGATACAAATTTTAAGAGAATTACAGCACAAATTAATAACCATTCCATGAACAGAAAACCAAGATCTCTTTTAATTAATAGTTTTGAAAAGCAGTTTTATTATCTAAACTGTCTGTCGACATTTTTATACTTAATTCTGTAAAAGAAATAAAGATAACAATAAATTCAATGGTAGCTGAAATGAAAAAGAAGATTAAATCAAAACTAAATTAAGAAGATTTAATAACAGTTATTAAAAATGATTAATTTAAAATATGAAAGGAAAATCTAATAGGAGTGTAATAAAAAAAAAAAAATAATAATAAAAAAAAAAAAAAATAATAATAATAATTTAAAATAAAAATATTAAAATGAAATAAATAAAAAAAATATTGAAAATTACTGGGATAAATAAACTAAATTTAATGTCTGATAAGTATTTCTGTAATATTTTATAATCATATTTGGAAGAAAAAAAATTTATTAAATTAAAAATTATTTATTGGATAAAAAAGAAAAAGTAATAAAAATAATTATTTTTTAATAAATTTTTTTTTAGATTAAGGCAAAAACAATCATTAATATTCACAAGTTACTGAAGTTCAAATAATAAAAAGTCTGTGATAAACACACACACAAATACACCCCCCTCTGCACCCACACCCACAAATGGTTCAATGAAATAAACTAATGATGATGATGTGAAACCACAGAAAAGAAACAAGTAAAAAAAAACGATTCACAACAAACTGGTGCACAGACTGACAGCTGTACTGCTGTTTGCTGACAAAACACCTGACAAGATATACAGTGACAAAAGTTAACACATACAAACAGCACAACCATTGATAGAAACACAATACACAAACACATCTAGCTTTAACACAGTGACATGCTGGACATGTACCAGTTACATGACTGTGGATATTTTAATCTATGACACACATCACACATACACTCACATAGTAAGCTTTAATACAGTGACATAATAAATACATGTGCATCTATTGACAGTAATAGCATACACACTGCTGTGTAACTTTAATACATGGCATTAAATAAATATACATATACTGACTATAATAAGGCACAAACACACACATACAAAGATATATCTTTAATACAGGATGTAATAAATATAGATTTATGTCTACTGACAGATTATACACACATACACACACATTTCGCACATATTATACACACATTACACACACATTACACACACATGTCAATTTAATGATATACTAAACACAGATCTATATATATCGACAGAACACACACACAAAAATATACGTGTATACTCACAGAGACACATGAAATACTAATTTCAAAATACAAAATACATACATTAAAAAAACATACAAAAAAACACATACACACACACACATATACATTAAATATAAATTTCAATACAGTGACGTACTAAATACAGATCTCTGTCTATTGACATAAAACATACAGACAGAGAGGCACACATTTCAGTTCAGTGGCATACTAGGTATAGATCAGCATTTACTGACAGTAAAAACAGAGACACCTACACAGACACCTACACATACACACAGACATACATTTCAATTCAGTGACATAATAAACAGAGATCTATGTCTATCAACAGAACACACACACACACACAGACACACACAAACATACATTTCAATTCAGTGACATAATAAACACAGATCTATGTCTATTGGCAGAACACACACACACACACACACACACACACACACACACACACAGATGTATACATTTCAACTCACAGCACACTATGACTGTTAACAAGTCACTCACATGTAGGTTTGCTGTGATGTTAAAAGAGCTGGAGACACCTCTTTCAGTCAATATTTGACAAACTGTTATTATAACATGGATTATCATCTAATCAATACTTCACTGTTTGTCCCCATTTTCCAGTCACAGCTTCAAGTGTCACTGATACCTGAAGTGAACACCACACACACACACACACATACACACATACATACACACATACATACAGGACATTTAAAGGCTTTAAAACTTTTTTTTTTTTTTTTTTTTTTTTTTTTACCAGCATGTTAATTTTCTTATTTCAGGAGTTCACTGAATTTTATTTCAGTTTAGAGTAAAAAATGGTTGGCAGATTTAAATGAAGTAGGTAAGTAATTTGAAAGCAGTTACAAAGAGATAAAATAACAGGTAAAATATGTAAGGTAGGTTTGGGTAATTCTGAGAGTAGAAAAACTGTAATAAACAGGTATAACAAGATTTATCTATTAATATTATTAAAAAATCTAACAGCTGACAAATATAACCGAGTGTTATATATTTTATAATCTGATCAAAAGTTATGTCAATTTGCACAGTTTTTATAATAAAAGAATAAAAGTTTACATCAGTTTAAATCTTTACAATAAATCTGGAAGTAACAGTACATTACTGTCTTCAGCCTCAAAAGTTACAAAACTGGAATGTTACATGACAGGCATGCATGAACCCAAACCAATATAATATGTATCACATGGTCAGACTTCATAATGGATTTTCTAGATGAAATTAATACTGTGATACTGTAAAGGAATTCAGTTCTCGTTATTTCATTTTCTTCTCATTAATCTTATATTTTATATTCATAGCCTTCCGGCTACTTTTGTCACAAGAGAGCTTTTAAATTTGGATTCAGTGCTGCTGTTATATTTGTCACTGTTTGAAATGGAAGTCTTATTTTTCATAAGCATTTCTCTGAAGCAAATATAATTTTTAACAGTTATGTCACACCCGAATCTATACATACAAGTTTAACTAAGCTGTTACATTTTTGCTGTTTGAAATGAAGTCATTTTTCATATGAATTTCTTTTGAGGCAAATATGATTTATTATATTTATGTCAAAATTTAGTCCATAAATAAAGACTGTGCTATTGTATATTTTGCTTTTTCAGTTAGGCAGTTTTATTTTTCGTTTGTATTTTTTTTTCTTTGGCCTTCATAAAAATTTACAATAGTTATGTCACAACTGAATGCATAAATGTGGGTTTAATTATGCCATTACTTTCCTGCTGTTTGAACTGTTGTCTTTATTTTTCATATCCACTTCTTTGAAGAAAATATAATTTATAATAATCATGTCAGAACTGAGGGCATGAATGTAGGTTTATTTCTGCTGTTTTGTTTTTTACTTTTTATTTGTTTCTTTTATTTTATTTTTTATTTTATTTTTATTTTATTTTATTTTTATTTTTATTTTATTTTATTTTATTTTTTGTTGTTGTTGTTGCTGTTCTTTGAAGTAGCATTTCCACATTTTTTTTATAATTTTTTTTTTATAATTTTTTTTCATAATGCTTTCTCCATGTATTTGTCTTTTCATAGTTTGTAAGTTATTAATAAATTAATTAAATTTGTTATTAGCACTACTTAAAAGTGTTTTAGAAACTAACATTTACAGAATAAATTCAACTAATTGGAAAGACATGTTTATTATTTAACATTATTATATAAAAACAGGTAGTGTTAAGTAACAAAAATCTCAAAGGACTAAAAAACAAACAAACAGACAAACAAAGGAACAAACACTTGTTCTGTCTCTCTCTGGTACCAAACTACAAAGTGAAGTGTTTACTTACACAAGCCAGGCTATTTGGCACATATGTACATCCACTTAGGATAAAGCCTATTTACCTTTGCTTTATCTTATTTTAGGGTTCTACTGGACAAACACAGATTCTATTTTGCTCTCCTGATCATGTCCAAACCCAATTTTACATGAACTGAGTGTGTGTATTTTAAAAGATGGAGTAAGAATTATTTTTATTATAATGACATCTTCATCCCATGAACTGGACTAAGTTGAAGCTGGTTGCTGTTGTCTTTATACACCAACACCAAAGTTTAATGATGATGATGATGATGATAATGATGATGATAGTAGTAGTAGTCCAAATTTTTTTAAAAATACAGATCTGTATAACCAGAAAACTTTCCCATGAATTTTTAAAACTTTTTAGTTATTTGTTCTAAATCTGATTTCAGTTCTTCATTTCATGTTATTCAGTCTAAAGATATTTAAAATTTAGCTCGATTCTCTGATCACATAAAAAAGCACTAAGGTGTCATTCGACAACTATTTATGGTAATCTGTTTTAAAAATGTGTAATAAAATGTAATAACCAGTGAGATTTATGTATCGCCAATTCTTTTTTCATCACTACAAAAATTACTGAAATGTATTTAAATTCTACTATTCTAACACAATAAAACCTTCATATATCACTTCATGTTAGACATTCCCCTTGTGTTTATATTTAAAACACAGAAAACCCGAATGTGTTACAGAAATTCCAAAAAATGAAAGGCTATGAAATCCAAAACATTTTCAAATAATCAGTATATTATTGTTTTCCAATACTTGCAGCATTCACAAACCTTATTTTAGAATTACTGTACAAAATACCTAGAGACTATAAACAAACATGTATGAAATAACAATGAGTTTCATGTTTAGACTTTGATGTATTTTAAGTTTCTTTTTCCTTATAATCCAAAATCCAAAACATTTCCTGTCCAAAGCTTTTTTGTATAAAGAATCTCAGCCTGGATAAACTTGTTTGTCACACATCACCATGTTACTGTTTTCACTGTGTATTTAAATCAGGGATTAATGTTTTGTTTAAAAGCAATGAAAATATGGAAATAGTTTTAGTTTAAATATGCCCTTGCCACACTTTTAATAGTACAGTTACATACAAGGTCACACAAATACTGAGAGGAAACCTGCTGTCAGCACAAAATATAATATTATTTTTCAATTAGCAGCAGGAAATATTTTTATATACGTGCCTTCCCACTGATCTTGCAGCACATACCAAGATCTTTAATAAATTAACCATGCACTAGTATGGGAAAACGCAAAGAAGGATGAGGTGTATAAGAATCAGATATTAATTATTTGTTTCAAGGCATTAAAACAGGTTGTATCTAATCAGTTTATTGGTAATACTGATAAAATAATAACACCTGCTCTAGACGATGCAGTTGTTAAGGTCAATAATATATTATTAAATTTTATTGGTCATCAGCAGTGTAATGTTCTTAACATTTAAGACAAAAACAACAGCCTCTGTTTCTTTATATGTCTGATTACATGGACAATGTAATTAAAACAGACAGTGATAGTACAGTTGCTTCTGTGACCATACATACATTATTAATTCTTATGGGACATCTATGTGTAATGATCTTAATAGTAAGAGGAAAACGTTAACATCAACAAAAAAATAGTTTCTTAATCGGCTGGGTGTATTGATAAAATAATTATACATGCTTTTAATGGCAAAGGATGTGATGAAAATCTATTATTAAAACTTACTGGTTGGAGACTTCTTATAATCTTAATAATTAAGAGAAGAATAAAATGACGATAAAGAAAAATCTTCTATTTCCTTAACCAGATGTTAATAGTGATAAAAATAATGACATGCAGTATCAATGGTGTAGATATTGGGTTGTTAATGCGTTATTAACCGACCATAGACATTTCATGTCCTTAATGATTATAAAAATAATTTTTCCCACGCATTTCCTCTTGAACATAAGCCTCTTTAGAAAACGCACGTGAACAGAAATATATAAACCAATAAAACCTACAGATGAATGATCAATAGCAACGCAATCGAGCTGCACCTTAGGTAAACACAGGTTCTGCTAATAGGTAATGATTGTGTTTTACGCGACACCTTTGTTAATAAACTTTTATCCCACACACAAGATGGAGCGGTCCCTTCTTTGACAGACAGGACTGTCTGCGGTCCTCTCTCCCCGTGTCAGCAGGACCAGAATGTTGACACAAGCTCTTGTAGCCCAGCTCCTCGGCTAATGAATGCCACGTACCCTGTTATCCACAGTGACAGGTTTAGATGGGTGGATAACAATTACCACAAACGCAAGAAAGTAATTTGTCTTCATCAACAAAAGAGGTGTTTAAGTAAACAGGTACACTATATGAAACGATTACCTGTCTGGACATAGGAATTTTTTTTTTTTTGGCAGAGGGCCACTTGGCATGGTTTACATAAAACGGCACAAAGGGAAAAAGTACAACACAGAAGTTTTGTTGGAAGTGTTAACACCCTGTCATTTTGTTGTTATCGGAAAATAAACACCAGGTGAAAACGCGACCATTCAATACTGTGCTAAGCTAACACACAGAGAGAGATGACCACAGCTGATTTGTACAGTTCTATTACTACAATGCAGGGCGTCACTGGTGTAATGACTGGAACCTTGAACACTTGATGAAAAACCCTTCTGTGTGAGACAACAGTTATTAGTAAATAAATACGTGTAATATTTACATCACACAATTAAATTATAAATATCACAGGTATTTATCATACGTGTCTGGGAGTTGAATACTAATAAATGGAAATAATGTTCAGTTCAAAAGTTACAAACATATACATATATAATTAAATAAGTAATATCACATGGGTTAAAATATAAATTATTTATTAAATTTTTGCCTATAAATTCCATTAATAATTTGTACTATAAACTTTAGTTTAGTTATCTATAAAACTATATAAATAATTTTTTTTTTAAATTTATAAAAAATGAAAATAAATTATTTACAACATATTAAGATTTCACAACATCAGTAACAAGAATGTCTGTTATTTTTAAATCTATGAAGGCTTGAGCAGAAATGAAAAGAAAAATTATTATAATGTATGCAACCGGTTTGAAAGCCTTTGAATATTTTCACTACTGTGTGTGTGTATATCGGATAACTTGTGCATTTTTGTCGTTACGTCGACTGTGAAATGTGTTTTATGAAAGTCTCTAACAATCATGTGACAGTCTATACCTTGAAATATAATACGTGTGTGTGTGTGTGTGTGTGTGTGTGTGGAGGTATGTTTGTTTGAATGTATGCATGTATATGTCTGCATGCATGTATGTGTATGTATGATGCATATATGTATATGTCTGAGTATAAAAATATAAATGTGTATATATATAAACACACACACATACACACACACATTTATAAGTATGTAGGTAGTTTAGTCTGGCATGGAGCTAGGGTGGCAATGAGTAAGCAGAGAGATAACACAAGATTTCTCTGAGTAACTGTGACACAGTGAGTTTAGTTGTTATGAGAGCCAGTACTAGCAGTCCATTGTTCTGACAGCTAATTATCAGTAACAGCAGCAGCAATACATTCTATTACTTCAAAAGAGTCATGTTACGTAACATGGTTTCTGTATCTGAAACCTTTTGACAAGTTAAATCATAGACTGATCAGTATGGGTATTATGCTAGTAGGTGGGGAAACAAAAGAAGAAGAAATATGTATTACAGACCACTGCATTAATTTCATGTATTATATAATTATATATAAAACACACACACACACACACACTCTCTCTCTCTCTCTCTCTCTCTCTCTCTCTCTCTCTCTCTCTCTCTCTCTCACATACAGAGGATATTCATTTTCTTAACAAAACATTTTTGTACAGGTTAAACAGCCAAGATGACATTCTTGATGTTTATATACACAAACATACACCATCATCTTGCTGAAAGAGCCAGAGTGTGAAAGAGACACAAAAAAAAAGACAACATACTGAGGAAGAGTCAACCATCACATCAATAGTTTCAGTTTACACTGTTTTTAATGCACATATTTATAACAGTGCAGTCACACATCACAAACACAATATCTCTTCTTAACACATACACTAAAACCTACACCTCGGTTTGCTAGACAAGATCCTGTTAAGATTTGTCACAAAACTCCGTGTAAAACCAACAACATTATTTTTTTTTTTTTCTTCCCTCTTTCTCTCCCAGTATCTCTTCTTGTTCTGTCTGTCTGTCTGTCTGTCTTCAGCCTGTCTGTTAATAAGTCTGTGAATGTGTTAAGACTGGTCTGTTTTAGTTGTGTGTTTTTTGTTTTGTTTTTTGCCTGTGTGACAGTTTGAACACAAAAGAAGTCACCTACTCTTTTTGTCTTTTAGTTGGTTCTTATCTTTCTTTGTTTCCATGCTAAACCATATTCTATTATTTTCAAACTAGATTTTATTTCTACTGTTTTCATACAATAGATCTGTTATTTTTCATGCAAGAAATTACCTTTTCTTCTTATTTTTTTTTTTTTTTTTTTTACTATATATTTTTCTGTAAATTTCATATTGGACATTTTTGTACTATATATTTTCTAGACATTTTGCAATTTATATTCAAATAAGTAATCAAGACAAATTATATTACTTTTATTTATTAAAAAAAAAAAAAAAAAAAAAAAAAAAATCTGTTTAATACATTTTTTCCTAAAACAACTTTATTTTACTTAGTATTATTTATGTATTTATTTGTTTAATCTTTACTTTAATTAAAAGATGTATAATAACTGTAAAAATGTTCTACATTGAAAAAAAAAAAAAAAAGCTGAATTAACTAAGTAATACATTGTTACTGATCATGATAACTCAGATACAATGTTACACATAAATACAAAAAATTAAAAAAAATGCCACCATATTTATTTAAAAATAAATGACAACGCATGTCTCTCTCTCTCTCTCGATAGATAGAGATGCAGATAGAGATACAGATAGAGAGAGAGATAGATAGATAGATATTGTTGTTTTTCAGGGATTTCTGTTAAAGGTGTTTGGTGATTTTTCTTTTAAATTCTTGTCATTCCTTATTTCATTATTTTGCAATATCTTCAACAATACTTTAAACACATTACAAAATATGCACAAAAAACCCCAAACTATTCCCTCACAATGCTATCATAAAAAATACAAACAGTGGAAAAAATAAAAGAAAAAAAAGGGGGGAAAAAAAAGAAGACAAAAAACAACAAATTAAAAAGGTCAAATTTATTTAATATCATGTTATTATTATTATTTATTTCATTTCATTTCATTTCATTTTATTTTATTTATTATTCTTTTTTTTTTTCTTTTTTTCAAGAGTTCCACTAATTACATTCATTGTTTATCACCTGTAAAAATAGCAGATTATGTTAATGGCTATTTCTTACAGCAACTATCTTTATTTATTTTTTTTATTTTTTTTTTCTGTTATTTGTATTTGTATTTTATTTTTATTTTTGTTATTTTTAACTGCAAAGTCTGCTAAACAACCATAAAACAAGACCCACATAAAGAAGCATGTTTTACTGTACTAATGTATTGAACTGCCTGTAGTCTGATCTCTCCCTTGATCTGTCAGACAGCAGTAAGTCACACTGTCCTCATTGTGTGCATAAACCTAACAGTGTATTCAGTTCATGTAGTCAGAACTTTGAAACCACAGTGTATTTTCAAACCAGTTCATATTACAGTCAGAACTTTGAAACAATAGTAACTCAGTTTTCAAACTTTCAATATTACAACAATCAGAACTTTGAAACATCAGTAACTCAGTTTTCAAACTTTCAATATTACAAAAATCAGAACTTTGAAACATCAGTAACTCAGTTTTCAAACCAGTTCACACATTACAAAAAATCAGAACTTTGAAACATCAGTAACTCAGTTTTCAAACCAGTTCACATATTACAAAAAATCAGAACTTTGAAACATCAGTAACTCAGTTTTCAAACCAGTTCACATATTACAACAATCAGAACTTTGAAAGATCAGTAACTCAATTTTCAAACGTTCAATATTACAACAATCAGAACTTTGAAACATCAGTAACTCAATTTTCAAACGTTCAATATTACAACAATCAGAACTTTGAAACAACATTACTGAACCAGTTTTCAAAAAATCAGAACTTTGAAAATCTGTTTTCAAACCAGTTACATTACAAAAATCAGAACTTTTGTTTTCAAAATTTACAAAAAATCAAATTTTGAAACATCAGTAACTCAGTTTTCAAACCAGTTTTTAGAATTTTGAAACATTACTGAGTTTTCTAAACCAGTTTTACAAAAAATCAGAACTTTGAAAATTCTGTTTTCAAACCAGTTATACAAAAAATCAGAACTTTGGGTTCAAGTCTGTAGTAACATTTAGGAAATAAGCTTACTGTGATTTACTTTTTTATTACTGTGAATTTAACACTACTAAATTTCGTTCAAAACTGCACATACTTTTCAAAACTCTGAAAAATACTTGAAATAAATAAAGTAATCAGCACAATCTTGTTTTCTTAAACTGGCAGTGTTTGAAGGAGAGCAATGAATTATGTGCTATTAATGCACACTGGACATGTCTAATTTTGCTGTGAAATGTAATACGCTAAAATATTGATTTCTTGGTTGTTGTTTTTTTATTTTTTTTTTTTTTTTTTTTTTTCCCCTGTTTTTAAGTTTGAATATTACTGAATGTAATTTATATGCAGTTGTTTTGCAAGCTTGTGCTGAATAATTCCAAGGAATGTTGTCTTTGTGAAAACGATACCTGCAGACAGACATGGTTACAGATTACTCAGGTAACTGAGGGGTGTTCATGAAATATTAAAATTTAATACGGTACGAATAAATATTTTCAGATTAGCTAATGACATTTTTGTTAATATTTAAATCTAAAAAAAAAAAAAAAAAAATTAAATATCTAATTAAAAAATAAATAAAAATGTTAATATGACGCTAAAATTAATGAATAGGCATCATTTGATATCTGAAAAATTTCATAAACAGTAAATGATATTTGTAATGCAAATATCTCAACCTTTTCAAATCATTAAATGATAATAAATATAAATACAGAGGTTTATTGTAGACTTATCCCATACACATCAACATGAAAACAACTGAATCATCTCCTCAAATGGATACCTAACAGTCACATGTAAAACGTTATTGTTAAACTGATCTCTGAAATTTATGTATAAGCAAGATCAAAGAAAAGGTAATGAAAGTAAAAACGTACACAGAGCTGTCACACACCATTATTTACCTAAGTAATGTAAACTTATGAAGGAAGGAACTCTGCTGCAAAGAAAACTACAGAAGTTTAATGAGGCAAGTTGTACTGACATGTTGATACACTTTAAAGTGTACTGTGAGACCAGTTTCATCACAACAACTTTTTAGCTGGCTGGTCACTGCTTCTAATGTACTCACTGGAATATGTCTTTTTTTGTTTCAACAGGCTGTGAGTTCTAAGCTACTCATAATAATCATAAGTGCTTAGTACATCTGGAGGTGCTTCTGGGGGAAAAAAACAACTACGTTTTTCTATACCCATCTTATTTCCCAGTCCCATTTCAATCCAGCTACCTTCCTTTAAATCAACCAAAACTACTAAAATAATTCAGGCAAAAGTTGTGTTGGTATCACCTGTCAAAAACATCAACATTTAACTAAACTAGAAACAGAGATATCATTTTTGTGTTTTTGTTTTTTTCAAGAATTGTTAAAACACAAAATACAACAGATTCTTCATCACTGGAAAAACAAAATTGTTTTTACTGTGAGTCTCAGTTTAATCTTGTATTAATAAATTCCATGACAAACAAATGTTAAAATAAACATTGAACTTTAAGGAATTAATTTGATCATCAAGTCACTTTTGGAAAGTCAGTACAAGTTGCAGGACACTGAGTTATAATTTCTCTGTCCTGACAAGAAATAAAACTGTTTTTTTGTTTTGTTTTTATGAATTAAAAAGCATCAATAGTTCTAAACAATTTTTATAATGACGTTTATTAAATATCAAACACAAGAGCATCTAAATTTCAGAAAACACCACAAGCACTGTAATTTCTAAACATATCTTAGCAACTGGCAGCAACTATAGTTTAACTGCATCTTCCAACAAGGCAGGGAAACACATACCACAGCTTTGGAAGTTTGATATGTGTGGGGAAAGGAACTAACCTGCCCATGGGTGCAGTGAAGATTAAACCACACCCTTTTTGTAAGTGAACATCCAAACAATAAATCATACACCAAGAAATACAATACAGATCAACAATCCAATATCAGAAATCCTTGAAAAAATAGAATACAAAGCAGGTACATGCTTTGTTTGTTAGGAAAACACTGAATAAAATATGTAAAATATTATGTTATTGTATTGGCTGTGTCATACTTTATCATAATAGTGGTGCGCTTAGATGATATATTACGTATGTAACAGTACCCTGGTGCATTATAATGCTAATATGTGCATTGCTTTTAAACTGTATAGCACCTGCACTACAAGCAGGTCAGCAGTTAATGTACCTGCACCAAATTAATTAAAAATGTCTGTACACTGTTACTCAAATTTCATGCAAAAGAAAAAGAAATTACAACAAAAATTTAACAACAATAACAAGAGTAATAGTATAACACTGGCTGTTGGTTTTTTTTTTTTTTTTTTTTTAGAAATTTTGATAATGCTTTGTCAACCTGTAGCAAGGTTGTTATTTAAAGCACACACAATAAGAAAGAAGTAAATATAATGCAGTAAGGCACACACACACACACACACACACACACACACACTTAGAAAGAGTTATATCTGGATGTCACTTGTAATCATGTATACATATATATGTGTGTGTTTGTGGTATGTGTGTGTAATATACAGACACAAACATATATACAGAGAGAGAAAGAATTATATCTGGATGTCATTTGTAATCATGTATGACATGCAACAGATGTTATTTTTGTGATATACACAGTAATTATTTACTTTCAAACATTTTGAAATATACAGGTGTAGGTACATTCACATATGTATGTATATGTTTAAATGTATGCTTTTGTGTGTAATCAAAATATAAAACAATTCAAAGTATAATCTTAATATATATATATATATGTATGTATATATATATTAAAATACTTATGAAAATGTATTAAAATTTTTATATTAAAATGATGCTATCAAAATATTTTTAATTTTTAAAAATAGGTAATGATCAAAAATACATAAAAATGTGTAATATCAAAAATATGAATTAAAATATATCGAAATATGTGTATTAAGATTATTAAAATATGAAAATAAAGATTATAAATGTTTTGTTCATCAGAGGGAACCTGTATTAAAAAGCTTTCTCTAAACATGACACACACAAAACACCACATCTCTCCTTTCTCCGTACAAA
>CM022670.1:39594750-39739750 GCA_012295275.1 Chrysomallon squamiferum | reverse complement strand
CACCTGGTGAATATTCAGTGCTATTAACTCACCCATGATTTAAAAAAGTAATAATAATAATAATAATAATAATAATAATAATAATAATAATAATAATAATAATATAATAATAATTAATAAAATACAATTATATACATCTACATGTAATTTGTGTACCTGAAAGAGTTATGGCCCTTTTTTGAACATCCATTTCAGAGATTTAGAACTGCTTGTGATGATGATTTTGGGTGTAATGTTTATCTTACCATGATCCTTATTGATGGTTTTTAATGCATTCATTTGCTATTTACTTACATACCAAGAACCATTATTACTCCATGGAATACAAAGAAGTTATTATTCTGAAATTAGACATTGCCACTGTTCAGATCAACTAATCAATGTATTTATGTGAATATATCACCAGGATTTACAGTAGAGTTAAAAACTGTTATAGTAGAGTTTAAGATAGTGAGCATCTAGACTAGGTACACATCTAAGTTATATCTCTGTAGTTTACTTCACTCATATAAGCTTTACTAGCTCTCTTCAGCCATCTTTATTCTGCAAATTAATTAAAAATCATATCATCATCATCAGATGCCATGACATTTATCACCTTTTTAAAAAAATACTTTAGCAAATTAAGATAATTATTTACTACTGCATTAAAATAATAATAATAATAATAATAATAATAATAAAAAAATAAAATACCGTTACTTCCCCCTATTAATCCAAGAAATTGAGGGTCAAAAGTAATTCATGAGTGAAGGCAAAAACTCTTAACAGACCAAGCCCTCTAATACCCATTTTGTTATTTAGCCCATAACTGTAATATCTTCTGAGTTTTTAATGTAATTTATTATTATTATTATTATTATTATTACAAAAAGGATAAAAACATACCTTTTATATAATATATAGGTTATCATGTGATAAGATGAACATTTTTCAACCATTCTTTTAATATTTGAGAAAAAAAAAATCTTATATATAAGTAAATCTCAATATACATTCAAAACATTCAGGTAAATTTGCACTTACTTTTTCTGTAATGAAATTTTAATTTGTTACTTGGAAGGAAAAAAAAAAAAAAAAAAACAAAGACAAAAAATAACACCACAATAAACTAAAATAATAATAATAATTAAACTAAAATAATAATAATAATAATAATAATAATAATAATAATAAAAAATAAAAAAATAATAATAATAATACACATACAAAACAACAAAACACTTGCCCTCTTCTGCTTTTATTATATAAAACCATTTAAAACTTACATGGTTAAAACATGTGGAATTATTTACAGTCGTGGTATTGTAACTGAACTTTTTAAAAACATAATCTTTCAAAAGTAAAACTCAAAATAATGTAAGGTAAATTAAACCCATCGTGAATAAAATCCCAGTATTTCAAACAGTTTAACTGTTAAAATTCAACATCTTGGTCAATCCAGGAAAGAATAAATTTAAGATAAGCTAAATATTTCAGGCATTGAGCTATACAGCATTTCTGTTTAAAATGTTATTCAGTATTTAACATAAACAGTTCAAATTATGTTCTGTATATATTGACTCAAATGTTGGAAAAAAATAATAATAAATAAATAAAAAGTAAATTAATAAATAAAAAATGAGCAAAATAAATAAATAAATAAATTTTTTCCAGTTTTATTATCCATTTTTTAGACATCTAGTCAGATTTTGAAATTTAAAAATCTCTTAAATTATCATTTATTATAAATAAAGGGAAAAAAAAATCAATTTCAAAGTTTTACAATTCAGACTGTGGCTAAACAGAAAGAGCAACCATTTCCATATTTTTATTTTATAAAACCCCATCTATATGTCATCAAATAATAATAATAATAATAATTATTATTATTATTATTAATGCTTTTCTGATAGTTAAACAAAAAGTTTTATTTTTATTTTTAATTATCATGATTATAATAATTTTGATTTCAAAAGATTTATTTTATTACACTTAATAAAGTGATGGACACTTAATGCAACACTTAAAATAAAACAGAATAAAAAATTTATTTGTGCTATGTTTACAGGAAAGAATAATAAATCTTTGCTTTGGCAAAGACATTTAATATTTATATTATGTAACCAACCAGTATTTTAACATAATAAAAAAAAATATCAATTTTTTTTAATTTCTTTTTTTAAATTTTTTTTTAACTGGACATAAATGTCCTTATTTCATTAAAGGTACTGCATGACTGGATTAAATTAAATAGGATTATCAGCAAAATATTACTCTAATCCTCGAACATTATAAAAAAAAAAGTCTGTGTTTCTAACATAATCTAGTTAAGATACAAATACAATGAAAGCACTAATATTTTATTTCTTTAGATGACAGTATTATCTCATCCTTTGACAGATGAAATAGGTAATGTTAAATTAGAAAATCAGCTTAAATATTCAAACAGCTAAAAATGTGGAACTAAAACAATCAGCAAGAAAACAAATAAAAATAAATAAATAAATAAGTATAATATAATAAAATAAATAAATAAATGGTAAAGCTGAACACACAAAACAAAAATGGCTGCTTGCCTGAGAAACAGAAGTGAAAGAATCGTATTGCTTAATTCACACACAGACAGGAGACACACTCTACCTACAACTGATGTTTACTCCACATTCACTCCAGACATATCTACTTCAAACACCACTGTTAAAATACCATTGAGTTATCCATATCACAGACAGAAATTACACACTGCCACAGCATGTTAAGCACGGTTTTTGTGTTTCAGAACAGACATTTACAGTAACACTAGTCACAAATTTTGATACACGCTTTTCATACCTTCACTCATCTTACATACTCAAGACTGTTACATATTTTAACACTGGAATATTTACACAATGTGTTCAGCACAGATCTTTGTAATATACACACTGACAGATGAACTTTTATAAATGTATTTCAAATACACATTGATGTAGGATCAGTCACACACAACACATGTTCAACACAAATCTACACAAGAATCGTCATCCACATAGCATCCGTATAATCACACAACAGCACAGATCATTTAATGCCCACTGGAATTAAGAATATTTACACACCTAGCACGTTTAGCACAGACCTGTAGAACACTGTGACGTAGGAACTTTGATACATGTAACATGTTCAGAATGTATCTTTTAAAACACAGGAACTTCTGTACGTTAACAAGTTCAGCAGGAACTTTCACACAGTTTTGATTCTGCTCATCCCTCATCTTCTAGCACTTGTTATTTACCAAGTATATCACAAAATAAAAGTGCATCTATCAGTGTATCACATGAGCATGAGAAGAATCCTGTTGACATGGAATATACCAATCCCTAGAATGTCCATCTCCATCATTCATCATCCTGAAAATTAAATTCTAGTAATGCCACTTTTTGTCCACCACACACCACACAATCACTGATTCATATGACCGTTTTCTGGTTCTGTTTGTTTATTATGAGCTGGGAAACCAACTAGTAACGAGGCTGATGATTGGGTTTTGGGGTTGTAAGGAAATTTTAGTAGTAACTTGTCTTTGGATTGGCTGTTCAAACGAGAACTGGTTGAGATCCGTAGAACGTGCCCAGCAGACCGCGACAGAGCAGACTGAATTCCTTGATGACACCTCGCACTTTGCGTTTGTTCACTCTTTCCCTGAAAGTACAAGAAAAAAAAATCCCACTGAAAATCAAATCCTAGTAATAAAAAAATAAGTAAAAACATCAGTGATTGAATTTTCAACAGCAGCTTCCATAAACTATTAAAAAAATTAATAAATCCAAGTCTCCCCAAAACAAAGTTTTTTAAGAGCATAAAAAGTAAATTATCTTGATACTAATAAGATCAACAACAACAATTTGTAGTTATCTGCCATTACTACTACTATTACTGCTGCAAATAATAATAATAATAATAATGTAGCTTGACGATCCCGTATCAAAAATTCTTAAATTCCAAAATTTTTTTATTCAAAACATCCGAAATAGTGGTATCTTACAGTTTTCACCTTTTTTTTTTTTTTTTTTTTTTTTTTATATACACAATATTATTACTATTTGTATCACATATACATGAAATAAACCAAATTTTTTATTTCCACTTAAACCCTATTCTCCTGCCATCTCCTCACATTTCAAAAAAAAAAAAATTCTGAAGTATGAAACGCTTCCAGGCCCCGAACACTTTGGTTACAGGATTCTCAACCACTGATATCCACCACATTTTAAATTAAATAACTAAAAATGATAACATTCAGTGTATCTCTCTCTACCTGAGGATGGTTTTCACGAAATGTTCTTTGTCTTTCTTGGTGACTCGCAGCGAAGGGTAGTCGTCTTTTACAACCACCTGTCCCAGCCACATGTTGAGGTGAGTGAAGTGGTACTTGTTCAGAACAAACAGGACGTCAGAAATGTTGTCTATGACACCCCGCGACGACTCGCCTCCTATTGCCTGGAAGTTAAAAACAAATATATAATTATTAAATATAAAAACAAACCTACGTAATTTAATAAATTTATAGTTAGTAGAGTAGGAAACAGAGAAATAAACATATACATACACACAAACATACAGACACATAAAAAAAAAGAAAGAAAGAAAATAAGAAACAATGAAAAGAAGAATAAGAAACAAGAAAAGACAATCTGTCTCTCTCTCTCTCTCTCATTTTCTTTCTTGCTATATACACACAAACACACAAAGTTTTATTATTTTACTTGAAAATGGATAATCTAAACATCTAATACATAATAATTACAACAAACAAAATATCACTTTATAAATATTTAAACATTAGAACATCTGTATGTGATTATAAACAAGTTTTAAAATTCTAGATCCACACATAAACAATACTTTTCTAAAAGAATCAATCCGGAATAATAAAAAGACAGAAACAACAGGTGCACTGTCTATATATGAGGCAAAAAACCCCAACAATTTTTAAAACTTCATTTCTGTATTTAATAAGATTATCAAACCTCTTATCTAACAATACAACCTAACCGTCTGAACATATGAGACCAGAAATATTTTCTGAATAACCTGTCTTTAATAAGATCATCAGTGGTATTTTTACATCGAGAAAGTACAAGTGCAGTCTGAATGACAAAATGTTTAACCGTGAGACAAGGCCTGATTTTTGACATTTAAATGTTAAAATTAATGAGAATGTTAATATTACCCTAACAATCCTGTCCACCAAGTGTTCCCCGTGAGTTTCTATCACTTCTTTTATACAGTCCACTTCATATCCTGCTGTCAAAAACTCACACTGCAGCAGAAGAAAAAAAGAGAAAAGAGAACATCATTTGGGACATAAAGAAAAAGAAAAAGAAAAGAAAATAATCTTTTTTTTTGAACCATTGAACTGTTTAAGAAAAAATTTAAAAATTTCTGCAGCATATATAAGAAAAACAATATTATCATCTAAACACTATGTTTGATAATGAAACTAAATATTAATACTAGTTTTGTTTTGGGTCTGGTACCAAAAAAACACCTAAAAAAGTTCAATACTGAAATGAACTTGTTTTATAAATAAAATATCAAAATTAAATACCTGAAGTAAACGTATCAATAACACACACACACACACACACACACACACACACACAGACATACAGACATACATCTATCTGTCTATACGTGTATCTGTGTGTGTGTGTGTGTGTGTGTGTGTATCTGTGTGTGTGTGTGTTCTTGATGTTAAATACTTGCCATAAACGAACAAGCTGCTTTCACTGTGTGGTGTTCTGGCATGCTCATTCCTATAATCCCAGCATGAAACAAACCAATAAGATTGCAGTTTTCATTGGTCACCAGATGTCGCATCTTTTTCAAAATCTGAATTAAAAAACAAAAACAAGTAAAGAACAAGAATAATTTAAATTTAAATTGCATACTCACTTAAAACACGAACAAAAATTATTTCAGTAAAAGAACTACTTTAAAAAACAAAAACAATTATTTACAATGAAAATTCTCATAATAAAAAGGAGTAAGTAGTACCTGACATTAGTTTACAATATTGGTTGGCCTCTTAGTAACTGATTTATTTATTTGTTACATAAACTGATTCTTATTTCTACTTCAGGAATATTGTTTACCTGTGCCAAAAATGACATGAAGGCTTCTATCACATTAGTTTTCTCACAAATGGCTAAAAACAAAACAGTAAATATTTATATACATCTAGTTAAACAAAGAATTTTTTTTTTTACCATCACTAAGTCTGTGATTACGGTTAAGAAAAAGATGATTAAGTTTATCAAAATGAATTTGTACACTGATTTTCAATTTTTATTAAAAGCTATTAAAATGTGGAAAATGTTTTCAAAAGGATCTAATTCTAAAATACAGATAAAAAAAAGAGATGATTTAAATAAATGAATAGTATAAGCAAGGTATTAACAAATCTGTCTGCACACAAATTAGTTAGTTTTCTTCTAAGACTTATGAAATCTTCTTGAATGAAAGAGAAAAGATTAAACACAAAACTGACCTGGAATGTTGTGAAATATTTCCAGAGACTTGCTACAAATAGTATTTAACAGCACTTTTGTGAATGGCTCAAAGTTCGAATCAGTCCCAAATAACAAGATTATCTGGAAAAATACAAAAATTTTAATTTTAAAATACACACATCAGATGTAGCAAGAATAAATTACTGCATAAACAAAAATAGATTTTAAAAAGAAAATCTCACCAAAACATGCTAATACCAACCTTAATTATGTGTGTTAGCAAATACAGCAGCATCTCAAGAATGATTAATATTTCTTATTTCATTCATATAAATAAATAAATAAATAAATAAATAAATAAATGTATGTGTGCATGTGTGTGTGTGTTAATGAATCAGTTTCTGGTTTACAGGTGTATGAGAGAACAGATTTTAAAATATTTTTAAGTGTACTTGCCTGTTTGACCAAGTCTAAAATAGCAAAGTGTGGCACTGCTTGGTACATCTGCATTGTCAACTGTGTGTGTGTGCGTGTGTGTGTGTGTTTATAAATCAGTTTACAGGTGTATACAGCTATAAGTGTACTTGCCTGTTTGACCAAGTCTAAAATAGCGAAGTGTGGAACTGCTTGGTACATCTGCATTGTCAACTCTGTGTGTGTGTGTGTGTGTGTGTGTGTGTGTGTGTGTGTGTGTGTGTGTGTGTGTTTATAAATCAATTTACAGGTGTATAAGGGTATAAGTGTACTTGCCTGTTTGACCAAGTCTAAAATAGCGAAGTGTGGCACTGCTTGGTACATCTGCATTGTCAGCTGTGCCACTTCTTGAGACACAGGAGAAAAATCTTCCATCAGTGTGCGAATTGACTTCCTGAACACCTCACACACAGCCTGCATTATTACCAAAACACAATCTGTCTGTTACTGTGACACACTGAGAATATTTGATCCTGATAACAACATAGTCATCATAATGCACGACATTAGCAGATTAACAGATGGTTAACAAAACAAAACAAAAAAAAACCCTCAAAAAACCCCAAAACGCACATAATGTTGTATGAAGAACTGAATAATTAAGAGACTGTGATTAACGAAAGTATTAATAATTTATTTTAACAGACATTATTAATGAATTAACAAGTTTGGACATCACTAGTTATAATGTCTTGCTGACAACTTTACATTTCATTTACATGGAATATATAAAATGGTGGAAGATAAATGAAATCAGTATTTTGTAACAGGTACCTGACATCAAACAGTTTTATGTGCTTATATAAGTGCTTGTCTGTGTGTGTGCGTGTGCACACATGTACATATATGAGAACATTCTTCTATTTTGAAATTAAAAATATCACATTTCTTTCAAAGATCAGTGAGGAACGTCTTCAAAGTAAGATAATACTATTATTATTATTATTTTACTTTGACTGTATTTCCATGTAGAACTGACCTCTATTATTCCCTCATCTGGAATCCACTTTGTAACTAGTGCCTGTATTATTGGCATAATCTGCTGCAGCACAACCAAAACCTGAAGAATCAAAATAAATCAAACACTGAATCAAAACATTCACTATAACCAATACCTGATAATGAGAGGTGAAAAAAAAGAAGAGGTAATGTGCAATAAATAAATAAACACAAGATATCATTAACTCACAGGATTTGGTGTACTTGTGTTTGTTTTCGGTTTTTCTGTTTCTCTTTCTGTGTCCAGTGATGAGAAGAGCCAACTTAAAAGGTTAACCTTCAGCAATATGGCATTCTTGTTGACAGCATTTGGCTGCAAAAAAAAAACAACATACTTTTAAACATCAGGTAATTCTGGATTGATATTTCTCAAACCATTAAACATTCACCTATTCTGAACTCATTGAAAGCATTGTTAAATGGAGACTCACTGACAGTTTTTATCCAAACTGTTCACTGAAAACTTTTGTTAAATGGAAATATACTGAAAACTTTTGTCTGAATTGTATGTTAATATTTTCACACTTCAAATCTTATCTTATATTCTAACACTTATTAAAATAAAACAACAGTAATAATTATTAACTCTGACAGAAATAAAATAAATAAATAAATAAGTGCTAAAGTTTCTGCTTTAAAAACTGAAATACAAATTTATTAACAAAATGGAAGCTGTATAAATGTTAAAAATGCTGTTACTGACTTCCTGCTTGACCAGCTGCTCCAGTTCAGCAATGTGAGGGGCAAGGATTTTTTCCAGGTACTGCATGATCTCGGAGAACGGAAGAATGGACAACACTTGACCAGCACAAGACATGAGTCGAAGAGCATCACGAGACTGAAAAACACAATTAAAAATTACTGTCCTTTTGAAAGAGCAAATACAGCTTTTAGAAACACTATCACTGAAATACTGTCTTTTACAAAACTGAAATACAGTAATAAAAATATTCTCTTCTGAAACAGTAATTACAGAGTTTACAAGACAGCATCACTAATCACAGAAATACTGTCTTCTCAGGTTCCAAAATGTGGCTTTTACAATAACTTATCACAAAACAGACAATCATAAAATACTGTCTTCTGATAGAGCGAATTTGGCTTTTAAGAGACTGAGAGACAGTCTAAAAAATACTGTCTTTTCAAAAAGCAAAATGTGTCTTTTGTGAGAGTGAAACACAGTCATAAACACTCTCTTCTGATATAACAGAAAAGGATTTTACATTAACTGAAAATTACATATTAATTAAAGTCAACAGTTTTTATATTATCAAATATGTATTATATTTGGGAATCTTCAAAGAAGTGAAGAATTAACCTTTTTTTAAAGGTTTCAAATAATAATTTTACACTTGTTAAATAAATGGGTGGTTTTTTTTATTGCAGTAAAATGTGTGTACTGTGATAAAAATGTTCAAATGATTAAAGACTAAATAATATATTTATATGTGTGTGTGTGTGTGTGTGTGTGTGTGTGTACAGTTTATTAGTTTTAGTTAAAAAACAAACTAATAATCAAAAGTTTAATTAAACTTTCATTTTACTGAATACAAAAGGTTTTATTAATAATTAACAAAGAAAAGAAAATGTTGGTACTCAGTGTAATTATTCTTACCTTTAATGTATTGGCGTCTAAAACAGCCTAAAAATGTAATAAAACAAACAGTTAAAATGTATGTTAAAAAATAAATATCATTAATATATTATTCAGTACAATCATTAAAACTGAAAGGAAATTAGCTTATAACTAGTAGTTTGTAATATTATATTGTAACATTGGTTGTTATATAATAACATTTTGTAAAAGAAACAGCTTTGTTTGGAACAATAGCCAACTGAACTGCAACGGTGTGAGAAAAGGTACAAACACTGTGAATTAAACTAAAACCATATCATCAGTGGTTGCATTTTTCAACCAGGTTAAACAAGAAAATTAAAAATTAAAAAAAAAAAATAATGAAAAAATAAATTAACACTTTCTTGGAAATATAAATCAATATCTGTTTGTAATGTATGTTTTAAAATAAATGTATTTAACTTGAAAAATCAGTAATATTCAATACATTTTTCAAATAATCTCTAGTTTTGACTTACAATTATTTACGTAAAAACGACCAGTTATAATATTTGATTTTGATAAAACAAACATAATCATCCTTTTAATTTTATTTTTATTTATTATTTTTTTTTTTATATTTTCAATGCTTACCTGACAAGCTGAGAGTATCTGTCCTGAATATGGTTGCATGTGATCCAAGATTTTCTCTTGAAACATCTTTCAGTGCCATTGTAGCTGATGTTGCTACCTCTGTGTTACCGAGGCCTTGCAGAATCAAAGGAATGACAGAGCCAAGATTCTCTGGATGACAGTTCATCCATTCTCCAAAAGACCCTGCAAAAATGTAAATAAATGCATGAAATTACCTCTTTTTTTTTGTTAATTATGATGGATGGACATTAAATCTTCAAGTGCTTCTAATTAATGTTACAGCTGTCTTGAAAATAAAATTATTTCATACAAAATGAAATGAAAATATATTCATTAACAAAATTGTAAGATAATAAATTAAGGAACTTCCATTTTAGTGCTCATGGAAGTGTGGCTAACTCTCATAATGTAATAATGTAATAATAACAATTCATGTACAGATAAAACTGTTTAAAACAGAAGACTAGTCTTTGTTTAATTATCATAACATCATGCAAATTTAATTTTTTATACACATTATTATTATTATTATTACTATAATCAAGGTATTGTTAATAACAATTAGCTTATAATTATTACACTAAATTACTGTTAAAAAGACAAATAAATGATATCAAACACTGACCAATCATGTTCAGTGTTGTTGATATGAGCTGGACGTTGTTAAAAGGAATCTGTGGAAGTAATTTCAACAAAGCTGGAAGGTAAATGGATTCCTCAAGATCAATACTCTCAGCTACACAGGAAAACAGGTAAAATATTGCTTCTATCATCTGTGAAAAACAACAAAACAAACAGGTAAAATATTGTTTATCATCTGTGAAAAACAACAAATAAAAACAGGTAAAATATTGCTTCTATCATCTGTGAAAAACAACAAATACAAATCAGGTAAAATATTGTTTATCATCTGTGAAAAACAACAAATAAAAACAGGTAAAATATTGCTTCTATCATCTGTGAAAAACAACAAATAAAAACAGGTAAAATATTGCTTCTATCACCTGTGAAAAACAACAAAATAAACAGATAAACTATTGCTTATATCACCTGTGAAAATCAAACACAGATAAAATATTGCTTCTATCATATGTGAAAAACAACAAATAAAAACAGGTAAAATATTGCTTCTGTCATATGTAAAATATTGCTTCTATCATCTGTGAAAAACAACAAATAAAAACAGGTAAAATATTGCTTTTATCATCTGTCAGTTTTTCTTTTTTAAAAATGTTCTCTGACACCACTCATTTAAAACTGGTTTTGAAACAATATTTTATATACTGAGAGAAATATTCTCTATGATTCCATGCTCACCTGCCAGTGAATTGGTGCTGTTTTTGCATTGTTAACAAAACCTGCCAGTGCAGTACACATGTGACCAAGCAGTGGCTCCTTTAAGATGTTGAATGCATACATCTAAAATATAATAATAATAATAATAATAATAATAATAATAATGTGGAAAAAATATCATAATATGATCTAAGAAAATTAAAAATGTATATTAAGTATTACCAAAATAATAAAGTGCTACAAATGAATCCATTATCAGAAAATAAGATTAACATTTTATAAATAAAATTACTTTAATTTTTATTTATTTCAAACTGAAAACCTTATTAAACTAACTTGTTTATTATGTAATCTTTATAACATATAAAAACATATAATTAAAAAAAAAAAAAAAAAAAATTAAAATAGAGTTACCCAATGATTTGCCCACACACACACACACACACACACACACACACACTCACATATATAAATCTATGGTTTTATATGGTAAACAAATTAGCTATATATAGGTAGAAAAAGGTACAATCACCATTGTGTCTCCAATATCTTGCCTGTAGCATCGAAACTGTTCTTTTTCCTCTGAAATTGAATTAATAAAACATAAAAGTCATAAAATAAAGAATGAAATTATTAAAAAAAAAAAAAAAAAAAAAACATAACCAAAGAAAATTATTAATACAAAATTTATATACAATTTGTTTAATAAATTACATGTGTATCATATTTTTTATTAAAGGTAAATATTATAGTCGCTTTTTATTTTTTATTTTTTTACCACCATCAGAATATTTTCTATATATATAAAATTACATACATACAAAATGATAAAATGGTCATTATTATTTGCACACATTGCCCCCCATCAACTCACCTGCTGACCAGCATGCGTATTCTGCATCACTGGGGTACTGAACTTTGTGCAGCAAAACCTCCATCAGAGAGAAGTAGATGGGCTGGAACACTGCTAACAACAGTGGATGCTTCGATGACTCCACGGTTGCTAAGTCATCCTGAAAGAGAAAATCACAGACTGTAACTACTGTGTTACTGGATAAAGTGTTCAGGAGCATATTTTACTAGAGAATTTTGCTGGGTCATAACATGAGGCGGACATTTCATGACACTAAATATGAAAAAAAAGAACAAAAAAAAAGAAACATTAGCAGCCATACGTTAACAAAGTTTGTTTATATGTGTGTGTGTGTGTGTAAATATATATATATATAAATACGATGGGTTTTTTCTCTAACAATAATATCTGAGAGAGAACTTCACAGTTTATTTGAAGGGCAATTCTTATAATCTAGAACATAGGTTTTCAACCTGGGGGTCGCCAGCATTTTTTGTTCTGGGGGTTGCAAGATCGTTCTGGAGTGAGGGTATGTTTTAGCTTTCTTCAACTTGACTTGGAAGGAGGAATAAATAAAAAAGGGGTAGATAGGTTTGGGACCCGTCATAGTGAATATTATTGAATCAAAAATGTTAAAGGGAGTCATCAGTCATATTGAGTAGCTCATAAGGAGTCACGGTATGAAAAAGGTTGAAAACCAGTGATCTAGAATCAAACTGAGTTAGGAAAATGTAGTAACATGTAGCTCCCAAGACAACAATGGTAAGAGCTGGAATGGGGAAAAATTCTGTTGGTGTATTTAGGATGACTGATCATGTAACCCAAGACAGACAAAACAGTCCTCTCGCTAGGTAAACAGATAAAAAAGTGATTTACAAAGGACTGATAAAATATCTTACCTGGAGAGTGTACCAAAAGGCAAATGTTAAATCACTGATGTTCTCCTCCACTGGAAAGTGACCAGGCATAGACGTACAAAACTGAAATAAATAAATAAATAAATTAATAAATAAATAATTAAATAAATAAAAAATATATACACAATATTAATTTACACTGTATTTTTTTTTAATTATTTTTTTTAAATAATAAAATACACAAGTATTATTATTACTATTATCACTGTTATGTTTTTAACATTATTTCTAACATTCTACAGCTTAATATTAACTAAATATGATTACATTTTATTAATCTTTAAGAAAAAAGTCTAACACAAATTATTATTAATTGGAATCACTTCAACCATGATAAATTTAATTAGATCAATTTAATATATGAATAATGAAAAAAAAAGGGAAAAAAGGAAAAAAGAAAGATGCAAATATATATTAAATTCTTTTTTTCATTCAAACCATATATATTTTACATTTTAAAATAAATATAACTAATTATTCTGTTTTCACTGTTACCTCCTACCTACTCTCTTTGTTATCAATGAGATTGGTACTTACCAACATCAGATGCAGAAATGCCATTATCCTTGTCCTAATTTGTTCATCTTCACTTAGGATTGAGTTGACAATAAGTTTCGCATGGTTTTCAGCAAAGGAAACAATCACACGAGTCAGTCCATTGCACATTTCCTTTATTAACATAAAAATATTCACTATTTACTGATTAACGATAGAAGAAGTTCATTTCTTTTTCATTAACTGAGACTATATATTTTAATTTCAAAGTTATTTCACTTGATGCTTTTTAACAGAAGTTGTGTAAATCAAAAAAAAAGAAGAAAAAACTATAAGGAAATAAATAAATAAATATTAATAATAATATCAAATAATAATAATAATAATAATAATAATAATAATAATAATAATAATACATGGCAAAAAATAAATAATTAAAAAAACCCCAGCATTGTTACTTATTGATTTACATATGTTTTATATATTTGACATCTCAAAAAAAATTTCTGATATATTGACATCTTATTTGAATTTTTCTTAATTTTGTTTTATTTATTTTTATATTCAATTATAAATATTTAAAATTTTTAAAATTCTTTTTAAAATTTTAAAAAATTCAAAAATTTAGAAAAATAAATTATACAAATAAACACTTCAAACCTCATTGTGGCAGGTTGACAATTATTCACTGAAACACAACAAGTGTAAGAATAAACACATGCAACAATTCATAAACAATTCATTACCAAGTCATGTGCTTCGGCAGCTTTTTTCAACATTTCTTGAAGTTGAAGAACATTAACCAACAGCTTCTCCATAGTCACTGTGTACCTGAAACACAAAGTTTGTTTATTTGTAAAATTCTAAATACTGTATTATTAGTCCGGCTAGAAAAATAAAATATTTTATTTCTGAACATAAACATTATACCAAATATATGTGTGTGTGTCCATTTTGTTAACATTAAGATAAAAAAAAATTAATAATAAAATAAATAAAAAAAAGAAAAAAATAAATATAAAAATACAAAGAAACAAAAATAAATAAATACAGAAATAAATAAATAAATAAAAATGTTTATCTATGAAACACAAATTCTTTCAAGTATCTCTTTCACAGATGCCTTTACTTACTTTCAGTTTATACTTATATTGTCATTCACCCTCCAACACACACACACACACACACACACACACACACACACACCCTCTCTCTCTCTCTCTCTCTCTCTCTCTCTCTCTCTCTCTCTCTCTCTCTCTCTCTCTCTCTCTCTCTCCCTCCCTCCCTCCCTCTCTCCCTCCCTCCCTCCCTCTCTTTCTATCTCTCACCCACTCACCTGAGTGAATCTGGATTTGTGAACACATTGATCAGGGTTTCGGTTGCTACTTCAAACAGCTGAGGGTTGTGCACGGACTGAAACACGCTGAGAATTATCTGCTCCACTTCGTTGACAGGCACGCCAAAATCCACCCACCTGGAAAAACACTGGAGCGCGACCTCAATAACCTCTGTCGGTGACTGTGTATTTAACAAGCTTTGGATCAAAGGTAACACTGAAAAATAAAATAATAAGAAGAATTAGCAGAGAGATAAAACTTGTAATGTAAAAAAATGTTAAAAAAAGAATTCAGATGTGGTTTTAAACCTATGTGTAATTTTAAGTGTTCTGTTTTAAATTACTGTTAGTATTTTCTTATTTATTTTAAATCAGATAAATGTAGGATCGGAATATGACTGAAAGATTAAAAATGTAAAACTTCCTTCCAAACAGTAATTGTCTTTTAGCAAATATGTGAGGGCAGATATTTTTAATTTTCTTTTTTATTATTATTTTTGATTATGATTTTTTTTTTTTTTGAATCATTAAACTTTTCTGAGTAATTTGACTGTTATTAAAAATCAAAAATAGGATGTGTTTTTACCTTTATCTCGTCCTTTGTTAAATTCTGCCCTTAGCACTGTTCGTCTATGACTGCATAAATTAGCACTGGAAAACTGAAAAATATTTGTTTTGGATCTATTATATATTGTAAGAACATTACAGAAAAAAGAAGGAAACAAAAAGAAGAAAGATAAAAAATGGAATGTATTTGTTTTGATATTTACAAGCCTTGCAAACATTTTCTTAAGATGTTAAAAATAAATAATTTTTAAGAACTTACTTCTTCTGGTATCACAGTTAGGATTTCTAATAATACTTTACATCGTTGAACATCCTAAAAGAATAAAAACAAAAAAATAAAACAAATAAATACAAACTGAAAAATACATCAAAATACAATAAGTTAAATAATGTAATAAACAAAGATGACCTCAAAACACTGATTTAAGAAATCAAAAACATGATAGCAATCAATTATTTTTTGTATTAAAAATGAAACAAATTGACAAAAAAAAAAAGAAAGAAATATCATATTAATTTTCAATTTCTGTTTCTGTTAGTAATATAAATGATTCTAATGTATTCCTTAAGAAAATATATACAAAATAAAAGAAAAATAAAAATAAAAGAAAGAAAAAATTTTGAAAAGAGAAATTCAACATTTTCAGTATTTACTGTTAAAACTACATTTTCAAAAACAAATAACCAATCAAAACTAAAAAATTCTCTTATATTAAAAATCTGTAACATACAATATCAGAAAGTTTATATTTAAATGGAAACACTAACTGTAACATTAGGGAATTCTTGTCTTTGGAAAATAGTGATGAGATTTTCAATTGGATCAGGCCAGTTCTCTGGAGCTGTTTGATTTATGTATGAACCTAACTAAAATTAAAAGACATTAAAACAATATTCATTAGACAAGTTGTAATGGAATGAACAGATGATTAAAATACATATTTAGGCCTGGTTTCTACTGTTTGATTCATAAATAAATTTTTATCAAAATATAAAATATTAATTCATTAAAACATTTGAGCATAATGTCAGATATTGTTTTCTTCATCATTATAATCCTGAGAAAACTGTAATATTTGATCAGTTACTGAAATTTTGTTTTAAATATTTAAGTTATCGAGATATTATTTTTACATAAATATTAATTACTGAAAAACTATATTTTCTTATTTGCTACAGTTCAATTTGAAATCAGTTAAAATCAGTAAACAGATAAAAATACTTACAGAAACAAAAAGTCTAGTAAGCACTAATTTTGGTCCATTAACAAACTGAAGAATTTTCTCCAGAAGACGATTCTTAAGAGTTTCAAACTGGTCTTCAGGCACTTCATGCCTGAAAATATTGTATTTGATATTTAACTTATTAAATGAAGTTATTCTTCCTATCAGACACTCCTACAAAAAGTTAATACAGAAATGATATGTAAATGTTAACACATTTTGAACCAATCTTGTTTAAATTCAAACATGAATTAAAATATTAAGAATCTGTTCACATCTTATAATATCTCACAAAAAGATTAAAAATAACAATAATTATGATTGAGGATTCCTTATCTGAAATTCTGAAATCCAAAGAGCTTCAAAATCAAAAATAATTGTCTTGGTATTTCAGTCCCAAATATTTTGTGTAAAGGATTCTCAACTTGTAACGACTTTTAAACTAATGACATATCAAATAATAGTTAATTAAAAAAATAGAAAGAATCTTTTGTTTTTCTCTATAAAATATAAAGGAAAATGAAAGATAATATTTTAATATAAAATAAAGTAATGTACCAGTATCGAGAAATCTTGACATGTAATGTACTGGCTCCAAAAAACTGAATTTCTGTGCCCTGAAAAAAAAAATTATTATTAATCCCAAAACATAATTCCCTGTTTATTTGTAAATGTTGTTGTAATGTTAATTTTTTTTTTCCAAAAACTTTATCATGTAATATAATAGAAAATTTGATTAAAAATTGTTTCATTATTATCATTTTTATCATGAGAATAATCATTCTTTACATCTATAATTGATAGTTTATTATTTAAAAAAAAGAAGAAAATGTGAATTTTTGTTTTTCTCAGTATTTTAATTCCCTTTAATTAACAGTAATTTCTTTTATATATTAAAGACTTGTTAATGAAATACTAACCCAATATATATATATAAATTAAGTTAATTTCACAGTAATCCTAAATAACATTTATAGCTTACTCTAAATGAAGAAAACACAATTCATCATAAGACATGTTAGTTTTAATTACTTTTTCAGGCTGTATTAGATCCCAACAAAATGTCCATGCTTGAGGTGAAATCTGTGATCTTGTCAACCATTGGTGTACTTCAGGATGTAGACTCCCATTACAGTAAAACTGGGAAACAGCCTGAAAAATAAATCATTTTAAATCACCATAAAAACGTGTAATTGAAAGCAGCACATAATTATTTAAAGTGAAAAAATGCATGTTATTAATAATTTGGTGCATTTGTTTTTAACATTTCATTTTATAAAATTTCACGAAGATTAACAGAAATTATTATACTAATACATTTTATTTATTACCTATCATTAGATAATATGTTAAGAAAAAATATATAACTTTCTATTCTTTTATAAAGAGCACCAAACAAACAACAAAATGACACCATGATGATCAAAATATATGAATAAATATGGAAAATACAGACATTTTAATTGTTTTAAAAATGACTTTTTTCTCTGGTATTATAGCCCTTAATTCATTTAATCTCTGTGATTTAGCAATGACAATATGGCAAAAAAAAAGAAAAGTCCTGTATTTCCATTAATTTTCAAGATAATCAAATGAGAGTTTCTGAATAACTATATTGAGGTATTTACCATACAGAGGACTATCAACAATTTAGAATAATCAAACCAAATTTGTTTAACAGTAATCACAAGTTGTTTTGTAAATATGAACATCTTCCTATGACACCATTTAGATTATGTGACCTAGATTTAAGAGTGACAATGTGTGTTAGTAAAAAAAGTATCTGGTCAAAAACTGACAATGAATACCTGGTATGATTGAAAAAAAAAAAAAAATATGAAGGAACTTACATAATTATTACTGTATTACTCACATGCAATAGTTTTTAGTATTTGTTAACTTACAGCTGCTTAAACTATAATCCTTCATGTGTGATTATGGCCAGATTTCAAGGACAAAATAATTTTACATGTTACTTAATTCATATCAAAATATGTATGAATGTGAAAGTTGAAAATTAACAGCATATGACTATTTCTCAAATACAGTGGATTATACCAGTAAGTTAACTGTCAGTCAAATGAAGTTTTAATTAAGAGAGTATAATTGCAAAAGGAAGACCAAATGTAATAATTTTGTTTTCATTATACCTCGGTCATTCACATTAATTTAAGGAGATGTCAATTTCATTACTTACAATATTAAAAATGTTTGTTTTTCAGTGATTACAAGTAATGGCATACAAGTATAAGAATATTTTTAAAGAAATAAAGATTATACAGTGAAAATTAGGTAATATTATGATTACTGTACTCAACCTGTTCAACATTTACAGATGTGTATTCCATGTTATTTGGCTTCTAATCATCTGTGATATGACAAATTATTGTAATTATTGCCTCTGAAAATGCTGTGGAATATACCTGAAAATAAAAATGAAAAAAAATAAAAAATAAAAAATTAAATAAAAAAATTAAATAAAATAAAACATAATTAAATGATTATATACATTTTGTGTGTGTGTGTGTGTGTGTGTGTGTGTGTGTGTGTGTGTGTGTAGATAGATAGATAATGTGAAATAGTAGTAGAAACTAACTTAAAAGATATATTATTTACAGTTCAGCAAATTTTAATTTTTTGAATTGTATTACATTATGGTTTCTAAAATATTAATAATAAGAAATGAGCAAAATTTAATGACAAAAAAGAAAAAACAATATTTAAGCAGCCACTGTTGAAATAGGATTTACCAACATATTTCAACTTAAAAAGGAAAACGAAACACTATAGAACCATAGAAGTTTATGCATCAACTGTTTCTGCAAATATAATTTCAAATTATTTGTGATTCTTTTAATTATTTTGTCACTTGTGATACAGACTTTTGTTAAGATGAAAAATGGAATTGCCTTTGGATCATTTAAAAATATTTATGGTTATTAAATAAACAGATAAGATAAATTTTGGCTCAGCACATTTTAACACAACTGATAATTTACCAGAGATATACATTGTTTATTCATAATTAATTATAACATTATTGCTGCAATACTGAACATTCTTTTACTTTTTTAATAGTTTTATTATTATTATTTTTTAAAATTTCTTTACAACAAACGAGCAGACTAACTCAAATATAAGCAGTTTAGTTCTTCACTTCACCTTTACAGTTTTTATTTGAGTTATAGTTAAGATATTTTTTCCTATTATGTCCAGGTCATGGGTTCGACATCCGTAATTATGATTTAAAAAAAAAAAATAAAAAATTAATTTTTACTTTTTACTTTTTAATTTATACCGTCAAAAGTGTTGTATTTGTTACTCATATAACGATATAGATTAAATATAAAATTATAAAGGATTCGGAGATTTGATTTTACATTTATATCTTAGACTTACGAATGGTTGGCTATGTATTAGCTTTTAAGTACTTAGTACTGTGATCATAACAGACCACTAGTACTGTTAATACTAGTGCGATTCTAATTTAATTTTGTTATGTAATATTGTATATTAAAAATATCGTTGAAAACTGAATGACTTATACAAATTAGAAATTGTAAACTTACAAAGTCATACCATTTGCAACAAGTTATTATTTGGATCTATGACAATATAACTGAACAAAAAACATTTAAAAAATAAAATAGTTTAAATCGAACCCGTACTTGTCAAATTGGAAATGTCCCTGTTGAATAACCAATACCTTTTACTGTATTACGCTTACATTTTACTTTCATAAAAGGTAATTGCATGGGACCGAGATTTAGACTAAGGTTAAACTAATTAATAAACAATAATAAAATAAATAATACCGAACTAATTTATCTATACAAAAATACACAAAACTATTTGTATGAACTAAGTACTATTTTAATTATATTTTACTCTATTCAGGTTTAACATTATTTATATGAAAATAAATTATTAAGTTGTTATCAAATTGTTTATCCAAATAACAATGGCTGCCCCCATGAAATAATCTCAAACGTACATTTTCTTTTCGGAGATAGATAATACCAGTACAGTTTCAGTGGAATCTACGTAGAAGACATGAGTAACATATATATTCAAGAGCCTCCCACCCATGGAAAGGTATAAAGAATCTTTCTGAGAGATAAAGTAACATTGAATCTAGTTATGTACCAGTTAGTGTTAGTATCTGTTAGTGTTACCGAGTTGACTGAAACTTTCAGTTTCACTTTTGTATCTAGATTCTAGTGGCTAGTTTGCATGTTCCTATTGATATTTAATGATAGGTGGTTTGTCACTTGATTAGTAGACATATTATCACGAAATGCATAGATATATATTATTTTACAAAGTAGTAATATTAACTGGGTGATGGCTTAAATAATCTAACTTGGTTTAACTTTAAAAAAAAAAATTCTTTTAAAAAATAATGGTAATTTAAACAGTTGATAAATAAAAAACAGAGTGCGTTTATTATTATTATTATTATTATTATTATTATTATTATTATTATTTTTTTTTTATTTATTTATTTATTTTTTTCTAAAGAAGGAAATAGAAAAAGGAAATAAATGTAGCAAATAAAATATATTAAAACTTGTTATTTATTACAAAAGAAGAGATACTTGTTGAATTTGTACTTGGCAAAACAGAAAATTATGAATAGAAATGTGAAATGCCAAGAGATGTGACAAACACTATTGTTAATATATGTTTTCTCCAGGAGGAAGTCACATTAGTTCATTTCCTCATGAAACTTTATATATGTGTGGGACTGAACTAAAAGCACCAGGGATAATCTAAAGATACATAGTCACATTTTTGTGTTATTATTTACAGGTACTTCTGGTAACTTCAGCAGGTGATATTGACATTGAACTTTGGTCAAAAGAAACACCAAAGGCATGTCGAAACTTTGTACAGCTTTGTATGGAAGGTTTCTATGACAACACAATATTCCATCGTGTTGTACGAGATTTCATTGTCCAAGGTGGTGATCCTACTGGAACTGGACATGGTGGAGATTCCATTTATGGAAGTCCGTTTAAAGTAAGTATTTTAATTTTAGTAATAATTTATGTTTTTGCAGATACATATTTCAAACTTAAATATTTATTCATATTTATGCAGTCCCATCATATTTTCCTCATCTTTGTTTTCTAGAATACTTTTGGAAATAATAGTTTGTTTAGTTCCAAGACTATTTTTAACATTCAGCTTTTGATTTTATTTTATTGGGTTGTTATAATGAAAACTTTTGTTTTATAACAGTTAAAATAATCAAAGGTTTGTATTCATAAGAAAGCAAGTATCATTTTAATTGATTTATTTGTAGGATGAATTTCATTCCCGGTTGCGATTTAGTCGACGTGGTCTTGTTGCCATGGCAAATGGAGGCCCGGATGATAATGGAAGTCAGTTTTTCTTTACTTTTGGTCCAACTCCAGAACTTCAGAAAAAGCACACTATTTTTGGAAAGGTTTGTGAATTTATTTAAATAATATAATAATTAATTATTAAATTAATTTTGTTTTTTGCTGTAAAAAGTACAGATCTTCATTTTATTTTTAGTTAAGTATCTCTTTTTCTCTGTTTAAAAAAAAAGAAGTAATAATAATACATAAATAAATATTTAAATTTAGATTTAAAAAAGTAACAAAAATGAATTAATAATCGGGTTAAAAATATCAGTTAACTTTATGCTATAGAATTTCACTTCAGGTTGTTGGAGAGACTTTGTATAACATGCTCAAACTTCAAGAAGTGGAAACCAACGATGATGAGAGACCACTTTACCCTCACAAGATTGTCAAAACTGAAGTAATCTTTTTCTACCTTCTGTTTTTATTTAGTATTAATATTTTTTACACAAATATTTTCCTAAGATTTTAGCATTAACCACATGAAATAATTATACGGCAAGATTTCATTCCCATTGCTATGAAACTCATATCATTTTATTATAGTTCATAGTAAAATATAGAAGTAAATGTTTGTTTTTGTAACTTAATCAGAACAAAAGAAAAAAGAAAACAGAAAAGAAATATATAAATGTTTATCAAATATTAATGTGCTTTTTGTTTTAGATTCTTTCAAATCCTTTTGATGACATTATTCCCAGAGATATTAAAAAAATTAAAAAGGTTGCTGATAATGTAAAGAAAACACAAAGCAAATCAAAAGCTACAAAGTGAGTAATACACTTGTTTTATAGAGTTAAAATTAAAAGATTTATTTTCCTAAATTTTTTTTACTTTTTTCTTTTTTTTTCTTTTTTTTTCTTCTTTTCTTCCCCCATTTAAAAAAAAAAAATCCTTATGGTGTTACTGTTAAAATGTTTTTAATTTTTTCAATTCATAACAGAAAAGTAAAATGGTTAACATATTAAGATAGACTATGTACTAAAATATATATTTAGTGATTGGAAGCATCTTAACACTTTGTTAAAAACTTAAATAATAAATTATATTTGTTTAACGTTCCTCCAAATGGTATTTTAATTTCCTAGAATATGACTGATGTAAAATATATTAAAAGAGAGGCATAATGATAATTTGAAAAAAACTGACTGACCATTTGATTTTAATCAATACATTTAATTACTTTTTCAGAAATTTTAGTCTCTTGTCTTTTGGTGAAGAGGCTGAGGAAGATGAAGAAGAAACCAACAAGGCGACAAAAGTACAAATTGTTTTTCTTTATATTAATAACTTTGTTCAGATTCTTGTTTAAAAAATTTGAGCAAAAACTTTCCACAACCTGGTATTTTAATTTTTATTTGCTGAAAATATTACACTTACTTCAAATCAGTTTAGTTTGAGTTCTGTGAAAATAACTTTTGATTTAATTATTACTTTATTGACTGAGGTAATTTAACATGCAAACATCCTTCACACACACACACACAAACATTCAACCTCTCGGATATGCAATTTATTGAAATTTTCTGATTACTTACTGATACCAGATGAATGTTCAGTCTGACCTGATTGCTTTTTAATCAAATTTTTTAAAATTTTGTTTTCTTAAATTCAGACAATGCGCGGTAAAAGCAAGAGCAGTCATGACTTGATAAACGACCCCAAGCTGAGCTCGATTCCAGCAGTGCAGATTGATGTGGATGAAGAAAAACAGAAGGACAGCAAGAAGAGGAAGAAAACAGAGGAGGACAGTGTCAGTGATCCTGAAGTAACATACATCCTTTTTCTTTTTGTATCCAGAATGAATGTTTAATAATATCTCTGGACCTTGTACAGTCATGAGAAAACCTGATGCTGACTCACCTATCATTTTTTTTATAAGCGTCTTCTCCTAAAGTAGATATCACATATCAAGGCTTTTCGGGAAATGCCGCAGTTGGTTCACTGATAATGGATTAATTCTGTGAATGATCCTGGCTTGGATCTGCATTCTAATCACTAAACTACTGATTTGTCAGTCACTGATATATTAATAGATATTTTAATTTCTGTTCTGTTTTGATGTTAGATTTCTGTTAATGGAACACTGATACTGAAGAAAGGTGAATTATTGCCTGTTTTTTTTATGGTTAATAATTACGTTTGATATCATTTATTTTAGTTTCAGTATAATATACAAATAATCGTTTTGTAAGATAAAGAAGCATTCCAGCATATATATTCTTCATATATTTATTTTACCTTATTCAAAACTCACAAGCTTTTAAATATGGATTATCTATTCTCCAGGAGTTGAGAAAATGTTACCATATCAAAACATAGTAATTAACACAAAATGTATATGGTAATTAGTACAAGAAAGGAAAATAGAGCACTGACCGTATGGTGTTTTCTGAAGATTGTTTTTAATTGTGTCTTATTATTAATTGTAATAGAATGACAGCAGTAAAGAAAAAGTTCAGAAGAAATCAAGAAAAGAAGATGGAGAAAAGCATTCATCGTCGAGTGAAGAAAAGAAATCGCCTGACAAGAGAAGTGATCACAAAAAATCATCAGAGAGCAAAAAACATAGTTCTGAGGACAAAAAATCTGACAGTAAAACTGTTTCTGATTCAAAAAAGAGTGTTGATAAAAAGACAAATGACAAAGGTGTTGATTCTAAATCGGATAAAATTGTAGATGAAAGGAAAGATGATAAAAAGGCTCTAAGTCGCAGGTAATTGTACTTTTTCTGTTTTCTAAATTAAATAATCATTATTTTTTTTATAATGAAAAAGATTAAGTACTTCTAAAGTTTTAGCAGATATTAGTCATTTATTCATTTCCGGTCATAAAATATATTTTTATTTTTTCAAATTCATTGTATAGGTATAAATAGTGGAATTCAGTTTACTAAATAATTATTCAGATCTATTAATGATAACCATATAAATATCTAACTGGTTTTCTTATTTATTTTTTGTACTCGTCTTTCATTATAAACTACAAATATTTTTATCCAAAAGGCTTTTTGATATTGTGGAATTTGAATACTTTTTATTTCAAACAGCAGTGATTAAGCAAAAATTATAACACATGCAAGATTTATTTAATAATAAATATAATGTTTATCAAGTAGTAAAAAGACTTTTGTATTGGTATCTCATTTTTTTTCTTTCAGTGAAGAATTGCGAGCTGAAGTAAGGAAACTACAAAAAGAACTGAATGATGCCAAAAAACAAAAAGAAAAATCTGAGAAAGAAGAGAAGTCAAAAGATAATGTATCAGAAGAAAGCACCAAATATCGTATGAAATAATTGTTCTTGTGGATTAAGTTCACTTACATACATACACATATTATTAATAAAATTTTAATTTGTTTGTCTTATATTACATTATTCCAAAATAAAATAATTAATCCATAACAAACAGAACTAACATATGAGTTTTGTTTTAAGTAACATTTGAAATATATTTAGCAACAGTTGATATTATTAAAATTTGGATTATAAACATCATAAAAAATATCTTGATTATATATTGTAAATACAACTGTGCTAATTCAGAATGGTTACATTTACACTAACATAATGGTCAGTGTGCTAGGGTAAGTGGACAAAAAGTAAGTAGACCACAAAGGATGTTTTATTTTTTAATTTAGAATATATCCACAAATAAGGATAAACCTTAATTTAACAGTAACTGCTCTTAATTTTACAGATGAAATGCCTAAAACAGATATGTTAGCTGAATATAAACAAGAAAGACAAAAGTTCAAAGAACTAAGAAAACAACAGCCGAAGGGTCAGAGTCGAGAAGCAGCAACACTGGAAATGCTGGCCAAGTTTCAAGCCAAGTTGAGTGCAGCCAAGAAGTTGGCTGGTAATTACTCAGATGTTGAAGATGAAGAAGAAGAAGAAGAAGAAAACAAGGAGGAAGAAACAGAGACAAATGATGATCCTAATGATATCTCGTGGTAAGTCATTATTAGAGCTTCTCCATATTGATTTGAATTCATTGCAACTTAGAAAATGCTATGTCAGCACGAGAAAAATATGATTTTTATATTTCATCTTTTAAGCAGCAGCATTAATTTTTGTTTTTTGATGAATTAATGGAAATTGTTTTAGAGGTGGTAATTCATTGTTTGATCTGTAAAGTTTTAGGATATTTACTACATTGCAAAGAAGAGAGATATTTATCAGGTTTATTATTATTTTTGTTTTAAGTGAAATCACCTTAGTGTTTCCATTTGGCTATTTGTCCACTCCAGCCAGCACATTAAGAATTGTTTTGAGTAGATCACTAAATGACAGATATTTTCTTTTCTTTCTTGTTTCAGGATGTGCCACAAGTTGAAGTTTGCTGAGAAAACTCGGAAAGTGTTGGACGCTAATGTGACTGACAATGACAGATACGAAATCTTTGATCCTCGTAATCCTATTACAAAGAGAAGAAGAGAAGCCAGCAAGCAGGCAATGAAAGAAGGAAAACGAGAAAAAGACAGCAGACGATGAGAACATTCCAGAAAATTTGATATTACTTGTGTGGAAGAATTGTCAGAGACAATGCAATAATAAAACCTTTCTTTTACCAGGTTTTTTTTTTTTCAAACAT
Organism: Chrysomallon squamiferum; assembly: GCA_012295275.1. Lineage (NCBI taxonomy): Eukaryota > Metazoa > Mollusca > Gastropoda > Neomphalida > Peltospiridae > Chrysomallon > Chrysomallon squamiferum. Next base: position 39,712,916 of record CM022670.1, on the reverse strand, counting down.
TTGTCAAGAGAAAAAGGACAAAAAACAGATTACTACAATTTATGTTTTAAATAAAATGGAAAATTTTGTTGTCATGTTGAAGTCTGTGATTTCTAATGGAATTAGCAAATCAAAATGGCAGACTGTTATAATTTTGTGTGCAAGTGTGAGTGTGGTGTATGTTAGCTTCAGTGCATGAATGTGCATTAATATATTACATTTGTTTATATGAAAAGTTTTAACCTCCTGGGTTAAAAATCAGGATTTAAACAAATAATGGACAGAAACAAAGATTTCCCTGAATGATTTTCTGGAAGAAGAATATTTTTTATTGGGACAAAACAAGGTAAACTGTTTAAAATATAAGAAATGGTGTATGAAGCAAAAATTCCATTTAATTGCTATAGAAACCAATTATTGCCTTCATTTTAAGTTTATATTTTTTATTTGCTTTGAAACAATAAAGAAAACTTTAATTGTTGAATAAATTTGTTAAGAATTGTATTTTTTTTATTATTATTATTAATGTTATTCAGCAAAAAAAAAAAAAAACCTGAAATGTATTCCATTAGTCTGCTTATTTTATTTTGTAAACAACAGAGAAAAATATTTAAAATAGGTTACTGTTTTTAAAATTCAAATACATTTTAGAAACATTTGGCAATTTTGAAGATCTAGAGATGCAAGATTTTGTTTATGATTAAGCTACAAACACAAACTTGTTTTATTCTATTGACATATAAAATTACATGGATATTTAATATTCAAAGTTGTTGCTTCCATTTTAAAATGTTTCATTTTGTTAAGAATCTCTTAATGTCACTTAACAACAGATGTGTATTATTTAATAACTGTTGAAAGAAATGAGAAATTAAAACATAATGGTTTAGTATGTGTTTTTGTTTTTAAGTGAAAGTTTGGATTATTTTATGTTATCCTCATTTTGCTTTTATTTTGAGTGCATATCAAATTACTTAATATTTCACTTTTGGCTTGTTAAAATTAATGAGTAAAATTAATAATTTATTTTAAAAATTCATATCTAATAAATATTTAATTTTACTATCCATATTGATATATATTTGTTATGTGAACAGTCTTAAATTACTGGTTTCATACTTTCAACTGATTGTTTTATGTGTAAAATTGTTGCTACTGATAAAGTATGACAATTAAAATTCAGATCCTCTATTAATCAATAATAACAACTAAAATACAAATTAGTGAAGAGTATCAGTATAGATCCATTACATTAGGATGTATGAATGAATCTTTTTAAAAGTGGAAATAAGAAAATTTAATTAATATAAAATAAATCTTTAAAAAAACAAACAATAAAGCAAAAATCAAATTAAATACAAACAGAACAAGCCCAAACGAAAATAACCACATTAATATTTAAGCATTTTAAAAGTTGAAATTAATTTCATTATAAAGGAAAACGTCAATTATATTTTTGCATTGAAGACACATTGTAAATAATAATAAGAAATATACAATTTATTATTTATCAAATATTTTTTGCATTGTTTTTGACTTAAATAATCTTTTAAATTCTTATTTGTTTATTTATTTACTTATTTTTGGAGGTGAACAATCGCGGAAAGAAAATAAATATTACATTAGTCAATATTGGCTTGGTTGCAGTTATTGAATTCTGTAATTATTATTATTTATTTTTTTGTCAGATAATATCATGAATATAAAATACGTGGGCATTTATTAAATTAAATTATCAATTACACTTGACCAGAAGAGACAAAATCATAATACGCCTCTAGCGCCTTTAATTTTTCTTTCAATATGTTTTTTTTTTTTTTTTTTTTTTTCCTTTGACCAATCAGATTTATCTTTACGTCCCAGCAACTGACATGGCGGCTTTTCCACCACTTGCTCAGGTTTGGAGTTTGTATTTACATAATATCTTTTGTGTCACAAAATGTAATCAAGAACACCTGTTAAAATTTAAACACATAATTAAATTCGATTTTACTGTTTAGGTTACTTCATTTGATCAGTGAGTTGCTGCAGCGCACTGCGCTCTTCAAATGCTCGCTTTTGATGTTTTGATTATCGAATGACGGATGTATTAAAATTTCGTGATAGATTGATACACATGAAATCTGATTTAATTTAAATTATATTGAAGTTATACATGATGGCATAAAGATATATCAGTTGTGAAATCTACCATATTGCGACAGGACATTACAATTAGTTAGAAAATTCATTGAAAACAAGAAAACAATTGGCAGGTGTTTGGGGTTTCAATTTCCATGTCTGAATCAGCGAATGTATATTAATATAATGTCTTACAATAAATAAATAAATAAATAAACACTATAATAAAATAAAATAGTGATGATTACCCTCACTATTTTATGACTACATAATATATAATTTACATAAAAATACATAAATCCCCCAAAACAAGCAGTTTAGGTCGTGGTAAAAGCAGTTTTCTGACCATTTTACTATGAATCAGAATATTCATAAGTAACTAAGATTTCCTTGTACCAAAGATGCTGGATATGTCTAGAATGCATGTTTACTGAATAGGTATTTGTATAGTTCAGTTACTGGGTGGTTAATGTGGAAATACATGAAAACATTGCGATGTGTCAGAAAATTATATTACTTTCATGTTAGAATCTCAGATTGACACTGTTAATCTGACTGATTTTATATTTTATTGTGATCTTATGTATTTCTATTTCCCTTTTAACCAATACTAGGGACATCTTGATACTTCTGTAAAAAGGATATGATGTAATAGATTTTTTTAAAGGAAGGTCTATAAAGTTATATCATTTTGAAACACTTATTTTAATAAATCTTGAAAGTATTTAAAATCTGTACCAGATCCCCAAAACCCCAGTTTTTTGTGGCATTATCCTGGATGTTTTAAAATTTAGTAAAAATACTTAACACACCTGGTATGATATAAATAAATGTAATTTATTAATACATGTAATCACATATCAGGATTTATTAGTTAAATGACCAGGTCTCTGACTTCTAAAATGGAAGCATTTTAAACATTATTTCTCCAAACTGAATTTCCAATGAAGAAAATATAATTACCTCATCTTGAAAACTAATGATGCTAAGTAAGTACCTCAATAAATAATTATTTAAATTATTGAGTTCAGAAATGGTTTATTATTAATTAAATATCATTAATTAAGCCTTTCTGTTTATTTATTTATAAATTATTATTTAATTTTCTTCTTTCCAGATTGCTGGCAATCATGGTGGTATTTATGAGGCCTATTATTTGCAGGTTTGTCTTTTTGTTTTTAGATGGTTATCATAGTTGCATATATCTGTGTGGCATAATATTTTCACGGGTTATTTAACTTGTTAATGGAATGCAAATATTATTTAACATATCAGAATTAGTATGCTACAAAAAAGAGTGAAAATAAGAATGTTTTCTAAATTATACTGACATCGCTTCTACCCTTAGCATTATCTTCTCAATTTATCACAATTAATTTTAATAAAATATTTGGCATTTGATAAATATTTTTAAAAATGTATTAATATTTCTAAGAAATGTTTTTATAATTTTTCTTTAACTGTCATGCAGGTGAAAATAAAAATTCCTTAAGATGCTTTTATTATTATTATTATTCTTTAAATTGATATTTAATAACAATATATTGCAGGCTGACCCAAAAGGAACAGGCAGTATTGGAGCTCTTGATGCTGCAGCTTTTCTTAAGAAGTCAAAACTTAGTGACAATATTTTGTCAAAAGTAATTTAATTTATAAATTATATAATAATAACAACAATAATAATAATAATTGTTAATATTATTATTATTACTGTTTTTATTTTTTAAGTTTCTAATTCTGATGTTTAGTGTTTTTATTTGATTATTATTATTATTATTATTATTATTATTATTATTATTATTATTATTATACAGTATATGATATGCTGACATATTTGCTTCAAGTTCCAATTCAGTATGAAAGACAATATAATATTAAAAAAATTTCAAAGTTTGGTTCTTTCATTATCTATTTTACTTCTTACAATGACCAGCAGAATTATGTAAGTTTCATTTTTTATTTTTTATTATTTTTTTTTATGTTCAGTTTGATTTATTTAATTTTTTTTTTTAAATTTAATAAAATATATAATTTTCTGTTTTGGTATTTTGTAGTTTAAGTATTTTAATAATGATATTTTTTATTATTATTATTATTTTTTTTTCCACAGATATGGGATCTTTCTGATCCCACAGGCAAAGGCTATCTGGAGAAACCTGGCTTCTTTGCAGCCCTCAAGTTTATTGCGATGGCACAAAATGGCCAAGATCTTAACTCTTCTAAGCTGACTTCGGAGTTGCCTCCTCCAAATTTAGTGAGTTTAAATAAATGATTTGCTAGGACTAAATATTAGATTAATATGTTAGAAATGTCTGTATATAATGCATCAACTGATCAAGTATTAAGAAACAAATGAATAGTAAAAAAAAAAAAAAAAAAAAAAAAACAAAAAAAAAAAAAATCACATCATTTAAATTATAGAATTAAATTTAATACTTCTCACTGAAACATAATTTTTTATTTTATATAAAAATATTAAAATGCCTTAACATCAGTAACATTTATGTTCATATTCAGAAAACATTTGTATTTATTCCACAAGTAAACACTGTTTTTGACAGGGTCCTGTTGAAGTGGTGCCTGTTGCTCAGGCGCTAGTTACAGATGAACCATGGGATGTTAAAGTAAGTACAAACATATTTGTATTTCTTATAATTTGTTTTAATCAGAAGTCAGAAGAAGTGTTAATAGAAAAGATAACTTAATTTTTATACACACATACACATATATACATACATCTATATAATTATGTAACTTTGATATATTATGATATGTATAAAAAATATATATAAACTTTCAATAAACTAAAAAAAAAAAAAAAAAAAAAAAAAAAAATTGCAGCTATTAATAAGCAGTTAATGTATCACATGTTTGAAACTGTTTTTAAAGAGTTCATATAAAATTGTACATTCAAAAATCATGGTCCTGAAAAAAAAAGCAATCAGAAAAAAAAAAATTAGTTATTATTATGTATTCTTTACTGATTTATATGCATTGTTTATTTTCAGCCATCAGAAAAAGCCAAATATGATCATGTTTTTGATACTCTGCAACCTGTAAATGGTCTTCTGTCAGGAGAAAAAGTCAAACCAGTGTGTATTTTTTTCTCTGATTGGTATTTTATTAGACACACACTCTTGAATTTCTGAACACTTTACATCCTTCCCACAAAAAAAAATGGTACATTAGTATATCACAGATGTGTTTTTGCTGTCTTTTAAAGGTAGGTGAATTTAGCATGTCATACCAGATCCAGCACAGGAAGTATTTGAGAATCAAACCTAATGTGTAAATAAAAATATTTTAATCACTTCTTGTTGGTATGTCTGACACAGTGTACAAAAATAATGTATGTCACTTATATTGGATATTAATTTGACTGTAATGAAGAAGAAACAGAGTAAAACATTACTGCTATTATTAATTTAGTTTGTCTGCTTTGCCTTTCCAGGTTTTGCTCAATTCTAAATTGCCAACAGATGTGCTTGGTAAAATCTGGGACCTTAGTGACATAAACAAAGATGGTTACCTGGATAAAGATGAATTTGCTGTTGTAAGTATAATTTTATACTTTTAATATATATATATATATATATATATATATATATATATATATATATATACATGTATATATTTCTTTCATCTGTCCTTAATAAACTTTTAAGAATATATTTGGTTATTTTTCTTAGTTGATTTTTAAGAAATTTTTACATAATTTGCTAAAATACATAATAAATATTCTGCTGATGCTTTTTCATTGTTATATTTAAAACTTTTGTGTTTTCATTACAGACCATGCATCTTGTATATAGAATTCGAGAAAAGGACCCGGTGCCAAATGTTCTACCTCTAAGAATGATTCCACCTTCCAAAAGACCAAAACCAGCAGTAGTTTCTGGACCTTCTGTATTGCCTGGTGCTGTTCCTGTTCTCCCTTCAGTTCCTGCTGCTGTGCCAGTGATTCCTGGAATTGCAGGTCTTGATTCAGGTGGCCGATCAACACCACCTGTAGCAAAACCAGGAGACGTAAGTTAACACTAGTGACAGAATGATAGGTATTAAAAGGTAGCTGAGATATTTGTTGATCAAAGAATAACATGTTTTTTTATATGATTTTTAAAAAAGACAACACATGCAAAAATATATTTTCTTTCATATCCGAAATAGTCCTGCAAACAGATATTAGTCTTCATGAAATTTGTAGGGTAAAAAATTTCTAGGAATCTTGGAATTGTGAATTGGAGAATATTATGTCAGTTAAAACATATTTCATTTCCACCCAAATATTTGAATGTTGTTATAGAACAAATTTCAGATAGTTGTAATAATAATATGAATTTTAAAATGAAAAATCCTGCCAGTTTGTGTATCAAAACTTGGGTTTTTCTTGTCTTTCTTTGACAGTATAATTGTAAAGTTGTTAAGAAGTGTTGACTTGGAATAGTGGCATTACATTGTGATTTCCTAAGTGCTTTCAGATTAAGTTGCAAATCATTTATAAACTGACAAGAGCAAAATTCATTTCCTTGGTGGATTCAGAAATAGTTATTTTTCTAATATTTATATATCTTTTTTTTTTTTTTGCCAATGACACTCATTCATTCTCTGAGCGAAATAAAAAAGAGCTGTGTGTTTTGAAATGTTCCAGGTAGCTGGTAAGCCTTGGGTTGTTTCAGCTGCTGAGAAAGCCAACTCTGATGCCATGTTTCTAAGACTGGATTCGGATATGGATGGCCTTGTTAGTGGAGCTGAAGTCAGAGACATCTTTGTACAAAGCGGTTTACCCAATCCAGTTTTAGCACACATCTGGTGAGCTGATTTTTTGTGTATGACACTGTTAATATTCACTTACTGGTTAAAAAGTATTTTAATCATTTTATATTGCTGATGTTGGAATGATGCTCTCATTTGAAGCTGAAATCTCTCTAAATTAAAATTTTTATGAATAAAAAAAATTCTAGTTTTTGTTAAAAAGGTATTTATTATGTTGAAAAATTTGATATAATGGTTGATGTAGTAGTGGTGCTCCATACTGGAGAATGAAATAAATAGCATAGCTCTATTGTATGTGTAAGGGATGTAACTCTTTGTGAATTTTTTTTTTTTAAATTCTACAAAATTCTAATGTTCCTGCTAATGGTGTCTAAGGTTTTATTAGATATATATATATATATAATATATTTAATATATATATTAAAACCTTAGACACCATTATTTTGTATCTTCTAACAATAAATGTGAATTGTAGGTCGCTATGTGACATGAATGGTACAGGCAAGTTGAACAGTGACTTGTTTGCCCTGGCCATGTACCTGGTCCAGCAGAAGCTGAAGGGAATTGAACCTCCAGCTACGCTTACCCCAGAAATGGTTCCTCCCAGTATGAGACCTAAGTCAGCTGCTGACACATCTGCTTTTGGTGTCAAGGTAAGCTGATTTTAATACTTACCTTTCACTTGGTTACAGTTTGACATCACATTTTGTAGTTTTAAATTACTTTAAATCGTTGTCTTTTAATGAATATTGTAACAACCCATGTAAAATTCATCTGTAGGATCAATTAAAAAAAAAAAAAGTAGAAAACCTGGGAAGTAATTTGAAAAGAAGTAATTAAATCTGATGGCTGACAAAAATGATTCAGTTTAGAACACACACTGATACAAACGTCTTTTATTCAGATTTGTTTTGTTTTGTTTTTCTTTTATATCAGAGATTGCAGTGTATTAATGTTTTATAGTTTTGAAATGGAATTAGTCAGTGAAAAAAGGTGACTTTGTAGTTTTATTTTAGTGTTTAATTTGTATTAGAACAGTGCTATTGCTGCCTTCACCAAATCTCCCATTCCTTTCTTACCATTTCATAAACTGTAAAGAATTTTTTTTTTACAATGCACATTTTGTATGCATTCTTGTATGCTTAAAAGCAAAGACATAAAATCACAATCTCTCTCTTTCTCTCTCTGTCTCTCTGCATACATGTAAAAAAGAAAGATAGAGTATATGTGTATATTGTCATTAAAGAACAAATAAATTTAAAAAAAAAACCCAAAACAATTCTTTAAAATATAAATGTTTTTTTTTTTTTATTTATTATAACAAAGAAACTACAAAAACATATAATAATAAAATTATTATTATTATTATTATAATTTTGAACAAAATATTTCTTTGAAACATCTGTTTAATATCTAGAAGGTCCTCTCTGTCTGCAGACAAATATGAGAACAAGTAAGATAAGAATACCAGTCAGCACAAATCCACCAAACGAGATATAATTCTTTAAACTATCATTAAACGCTTGTACCACAATAATCTTCATGTTAGCAACATGTCGCTTCTTCACAAAACAACTGAAGTTGGAAAAAGAAGAAGTATATAATAATAATAATAACAGAAATAATTTGGGGGTAAAAAGGGGGTAAAAAAAGAAAAAAAAAATTTTTTATTTATAATATAATATATAGAATTAACAGTGAGAAATGAGAACCGTCTTGTTAGAATGTCTGCTTTCATTATTTTTCACTAGAAAAACTTTTCAGAAAATATTCTAATTACCTAAGATGATCATTTTACAGTTTCTACACAAGCCCACCTAACAGACTGCTGTATAATAAATTAATACTTTTATCAAAATACAGGATGTAAAAGATCATAATACAGCATTTGAGAAATTTCAGTCCAGTAAAATTTTGTGATTATCTCTTTATGTCCTAAACTGTAAACACTTTATCTTGAGATTTATTTATTTATTTATTTATTTATTTATTTATTTATTTTAAAAGTCCTTTTTATATTAGATTTTATAATTAATAGTCAGCAGTTATTTTTTTTTTTTTTTTTTTTTTTTTGGTTTAGTTTTTTTCTGCATTACTACAACAGTAATGTGTGCATGTTTACACAATACTATGTGTGTGTGTTTGTTTACATTAGTGTTTTGAACCCACTTGTACGTGTCAGTGTCTGACACCAGCAACTTGCCGATGTGCAGACGGTTGACATTGTCAATCCACACCCTGCCTCGCGTCTGTTGTTTGATGGTGACAGGGTTGATGACGATCTCTGCCCTCGTCCAGCGCACCATCTGTGTGCTTTTTATTCTGCAGCAGAGAACTGTGCTTTAGTGCCGAGAATTTTGTTATTTGTAAGTTGTGAGATATGTGAAGCATTTAGTCTAAACGAGCAGAAAATATAAAAACAGGAAAACTGAAGGCAATGTGGACTAAGTTATAATACTTATGTTAAAGAATTGGAAAGAAAGGTCTTGATACTGAGGTAAAATTAGCTCCTTTTTTTTTCTTTAATTATTAAAAATATTTATTTATTTATTTATTTATTTATTTATTCAGCAGCTTAATTATTTTTCTGATTTAACAAGAGTGTTTTGAAAATCTTACCCCTCATGAGCTAGATGAAAAGTGAACTGCACTATCTGGCTCCATTTTTTTCTATATTAAAATCAGTAACAAAAAAATGTTTCTTTATTTTTTAAAATTTTATTATTATTATATTTGTTTCAACTATTTTTTAAAATATTTACTTCGGACACTGGAGAACGAGATGAATCCCAGCATCCTCGTATTTGACAATGCGTCTGATCATTGGGGGAAGCTTGGGGGGGGACTTCATTGAGTAGTGCCCTTCTTCCAGAACCTCTATCACTTTGCCGGTGGAGTCAGTGATGGTGATTTCTGGGGGACGAGTGGGACACGGAATCTGACATTTTCCTATAATGGTCTCACTTGGACGTTCGCGTATTTCCTTCTTTCTGGAGATAAATCTGGGCAGAGCTGTCGCTCGACATGGGATTCCTTTCGGATAAAGTTCCATCATGGGAAAGTCTTTAGGTTCAATCGGTTCCTCTGGGTTTATTTTCTGTTAAAGTAACACATCTGAAGTAATGTATGATTTTTATATGTAACTGTTTAGTTTTATTAGCTAATAAAAATATGTTGTCAGAAACAAATAAAATAAATTTAGATTTTTTTTTTTCTATAATAGGTTGTATTAAGACTCTTTCCAAAAATGTATTATTTTACTTACTTTAATTTTATTTAATTTAAATTATTTTTAACTTAATATATATATATATATATATATATATATATATTTTAATTTCATACAAATCATAAATTATGTTTTTTTCTGTAATAGGTTGTATTAAGACTTTCCTCAAATGTATTATTTCATTTAATTTAATTTTATTTGATTTTATTTTTTTCATTTTATTTTTTTTTATTTTTTAATTTTAATTTTATTTATTTAATGATGTTATATTTAAAATGAAATCTTCAAATGTTCATACCTTGACCATACACAGTCCAATTTTACGACGTTGTCCTGGACTGCCGCAGTTGTTGCACTCACTCCACTGCGACCACATTGTAAACAGTTCTAAATTGTTGTCTGTCATGGCCAGTGTTTCCAGTATCTTTTCATCTTCCTTTACCTGAAAAACACATGCAAGCACAGTATACAGAAGATCTGGATAAAGATTAACCTGTGTTAAAATAGAAGATTACGGTTAGAAATTTTGAAAGATTTGAAAATTTTGAAGACAAACATTCTAGAATTGTCAAGTGATTCTGATTTTATGACAACAATTTGCAGTAAATTAGTTCAACTTAGATCATCATCATCATCATCATCATCATCATCATCATCATTATTATTATTATTATATTACCAGGTATGATTATTATTTTATTTTTTTTTTTTTTTTTTATTTTTTTATTAATTTTATTTATTTATTTATTTATTTATTTATTTATTATTATTATTTCTATTATTATTGGTTGTCCTGAACCATTTGACAATTTAGGATTGTATAAATTATTATATTAATTTAACTTAAGTGGTTTTCATTTTATTTGAAATTAGAGAATGATGATGATCTTTTGAAAGACTGATTTACACAAAAACAGTCTATTTACAAACTACATAAGTGCAAACCAGTAAACACAGTCAGTAATTACACATAAATAGTCTGTTTACATAAGTGCAAACTTGTAAACACAATCAGTAATTATACATAAATAGTCTGTTTACATAAGTGTAAACCAGTAAACACAGACAGAAAAAACCACAAACCACTCGTCTTCTCTCTCTTCTGAGAACATCCACCTGGTAGATGTCTTCATAGTCGCCACGATACAAACACATGAACGTCCCAACATCACCAATCTCAACGTCTTCAATGATCAAGTGTTTGTCTCTTGTAACCTCGTAACGGCCAGAACTCTCTATCATCCTTACTGTGGAGTCTTCCTTCGTTACGTGCTGCCATTCTATTCGTTTGTCTTTCTGGTCTGGTCGAAAACTGAAAAACATCGTAAAATTATTTTAATTTACAAATATATTGCGTTTTAAATAGTGTTTGATGTAAATTCAGTTTTGTTTTAATAAATAATTCAGTTATAAAATTACGGTTTCCTTTGTATGTATGATTTGGGCACAAAATGCAATATAAACCATTAATTAGGTCTACAGAATAATGAATTACCATCGTTACGTTAAATAAATTTAAAAAATTAAAAAGTTATTTGTTTCTGAAAAATTAATAAAATGTATATGTTGTGAGTTGTGCATATATTCATCTATATATGAATAAAAATGCACGCACACGCACACACACACACACACACACACACACACAGACACACACAAAACACCCCAAAACATGTTAATATGTGTGTGTCTGTAATTTAATTATTTTGATTTGCTTAATTAATAGTAAATGTCTTGATATGATCAAGAAGTGTTTACGTTAATATATAAAAGGCTTTATAAATTGATTTATCAATGTCAGAATAATAATAAGAAAATAAATAAAACAATATCATCATTATTTGGTTTATGGAGGGCATTAACAAATGTTAAAAAGTTATATAAGACAGCTCACCAAACGTGACATTTGAGTTCAAGGCTCTGTCCAAACAGTGCTATCACAGCTTTGATGTGATGGCCTTTTTTAGTAATCTGTCTAACTCGATCTTCAATACATTTGTAATAGTTTTCAAATTTCTCTTGTATGTTTTGTGTTGATTCTCCCCATTTTGCCTTGTACCTTGCTCTCTTCAGTCTTCTGTGTTCTAGCTTATTATCAGTTCTCTGAGATTCTATATTAGAATTAATTTTGTCAAGTAGCTGCCTAGACAACTGGCCATAATTTGACAAGATCAGTTGTAGTAAAATAAAAATGATTACAAGAAGACAATGTTCCATTGTGCTTTTTCTGTCAGTGTTATTATATAATTGTTTTGAACAACCGTAGCAACAGTAACCAAGGTAACTGTATAGGAAGTGATCATTCTAGCAACCCAGTTAAATAGGAGTGTCATCAGAAATTTAATTTAGTGTTTTGAATTGTGTTATTTAATATGTTTATTTTTATTTTATTTTTATAGTAATAATAAATAAATTTTTAAAAATTTATATATCATAAGTTTAATTTCATTTTTGCTCACTTTAAAATTAAAATGGAAATTAGTAAAAAAAAAAAGAAGAAAAGAATTAAATTATAAAATAGTAATATTTCCTGCTCTTTCTGTTGTTTTCATTTTCCTCTATTTATTTATCCTAATTTTTAATAGTTTTAATTCTGTAAATTAAATATGATTCCAAATAGTTAGACATAGTTAAAACAATAACTTTTATTAACTTTTAAATGTTACTTTGTATAACATTGTAAGTTTTAACAGAAATAGTAATTTGTACAACCATGTTATAATAGTAATATTAGTCTGTATTTGTATGTGTGCATATATTTGTGTGTTTGGGTTTGTATTCTAATATTATTTAAAATATATATCTATATTTGTGCCTGTCATATTTATTATAACTTCATATCTAAAGTGATTCAACTTACAGCTTTTGACACAAATCTTCTAGATGTTACACTCATGAACTACTCAGTGACTGCTGAATTATTGGTATCATAAAGAGATAAATTTACAGTGTTAAACACACTTAATCACAGGACTTTAATCAGTGAATGCTGTTATGTTACTTGATAGGTTAACTTAAAAGGTAAAATACAAACATTTAATAAAAGATAATACCATACATTTATTATTTTTTTAAATTAAGAATTTCCTGCATATGTTACTGATATTAGTGGAGGTTATTGTTGTTGTGGTTTTTTTGTTTTTTTTTTTTTTTTTTTTTTTTTTTTAAAGAGTTTTTATATGTATTATTTCTTTTAAAGAAACTTTAATAATAATGTTGCTATATTGGTAACAAAAATATTTTGTTTCAGTGTTCTTGTACATTTTTCTTCCTTCAGATTTCATTAAATTTCATTTTTTTTTTTTTTTAATCATCATTATCTTTTTAATATAAATCATTAATTACATTTTTATTCATATTGTTTGGAATAATTTTGTTCAGATTTTTTATTTTTAAGGATACTTACTGTTTTCTTTAGTTTTAGTCTGTTACAGTCTAACAAGTGACTATGATTTAATTTTAAAAAATCACTCTGACATATTGCTGTTTTTCAGGAAGGTGCTAATGTTGGTCCTTACAGTGCTTCTTCAGATTTCTCAGCAATCAAAGAACTGGATTCCATTAGCAAAGAAATAGACGATATTAAAAAGTAACATTTTTTTTTTTTTTTTTTTTTAATTTTTCCATGTCACGGCAACACTTTTTATAAAACTCTGTTGTCATGAGACATTTGTAACATTCTTCTACGCTCTGTAAACTTCAGTTCATCCTGTGTCATGTAACATGAGATGAAAACAATTCACTGACAAATAGGCCAGATGAAATCTTCTTTTCGAACATTTACATCCGTTTAATCCTGTCGACAAAACTGGGCAGTCTATGATGGCTAAGTTTTTCCACAAAAAGAAAAAGTAATGGGAATAGTATATTTATCAAAATATCAAACAGCTTGTCTGGAAAAGATTTATATTTTTAAAACTGACACCTAACAGCTGGTATCATTTCGTTCTGTATACGTAACATTGTGATTCTGTTTGTTTTCCCATTGTGTTTGTTCCATAAGGAAACTTTATAAATATAATAAATTGTTTTGCAGATAACAAAAAAATGCAAATCATTGAAAACATGGATGTTATAATTAATAATGTTTAAAATTTCTTTCAATTTTATAGAATTTTAATTGTTTTGATTTTTTTTTAATAAGCATTTTTTATTCTGATAAGAATGTGTACTTTGTTACAATTGCAAATGCAGCATTAAATATGTATGTATTTATGTATGTACATATGTATGTATGTATGTATGTATGTATGTATGTATGTATGTATGTATGTATGTATGTATGTATATATGTGTGTAAATGTATATCTAAATAAAACAGTTCACAAAACCAATAATTGAAGTTTATTTACATCTAATGTTGAAATTTGTGTTTTTATATTTGTCTTCAGAGAGAAGCTGCAGTTGGAACGAGACAAACAGCAGAGAGAAGCTGACATCAAGATCCGGCAGGGTGATGTCCAGATGTTGCAGAAGGAGCTGGACGCGATGACAGCCACGCTGCACCAGCTGGAAAACCAGAAAAAAGAGGCTCAGAAACGTCTCGATGAGCTTGACGACAAAGTAACGTTTAGTTTTATACAGTGTTAGCTTTCTTTTTCTTTCTTTCTTTATTTATTTATTTATTTATTTATTTATTATTTTTATTTATTTATTATTATTATTACTTTTTTATTTCATTTTTTATGATAATGAAATTATCTAAATAAAAAAAAAAAAAAAAAAAAAAAAAAATTTCATGTTTCAAAATTATTATGTTTTGTATTATTTATTTTGTTCCTTTATTTTACTGGGTTTTTTTTTTTAATTTTATTATTATTTTTTTTTCTTATTTACTTATTATTAGTTGTTTTTTTTACATTCAATTTCCTTTTAGATTATATATTAAACATATTAGATTATGTTTTCAATTATTTTATTTTGTTTTAAAGTTTTAAAACAGAAACTTTATCCAGATTAAATAAATATCCATTTTTCATGTGAACAGATGCCTACAATCTACACCTGTATTATTGAAAATGAAAATAATAAATCCACAGACAGTCATACTTCAAGAGATAATAAATAATTAATTAAGTTACACTTCTCTTACCTGCTATGGAGTTTTTACAATATTTTGTCATTAAATGATTTCCTTCTTATTACTAGCAAGCATGATGTTGATTAGGGAATTATTTGTTATTTTTAGAAAAAGAATCTGGAATCCAATGTCAAAGAACTTCGAGAAAAGTGTGAAAAAGAACAGGCAGAGGTAATTCAATATTTAAAATTTATATTTAGTGAAATGCTCAAAAAATTCAAATTAATTTCCCATACATCCTAGACATTGATTTTTTTTCTTACCTGTCTTATTTAACAATTAATTATTTTCCATTTAAGTGTGATATTTTTAATATATATAATAGTAAAATAATAATAATAAATAATACAAATTTCATAACAGACTGAGTATCCTCAGTCTTTCTGGGATATTTATTGTATGTTTATTACTTATTATTATTATTCTGGAACTGTACATGTGTTAAAGATTTCATTTTTATTTTTCAGATTGATGCAATGAGAGAACAGCTAAATAACCAAGCTAAATCTGCACAGGTAAATATTATTTAAGCCATATATATATATATATATATATATAATGTAGATGTTTTATTTATTTATTTTTTTAAATTATTTTTAGTAAACAGAAATGTTACATTTTGTCACTATGTTAAGAACAGAACCTTAGCTGTGTTGTGGTTCTGTTTCATTTGCAGTCAAAGTTGCAGTCTCTTTTTTAAAAAAAAAAATATTTTATATAATTAAAGAAAATAAATGATTTTAACCTTCAGTTGTTGTAGTTATATACAAATAAAATAATAATAATAATAATAATAATAAAGAAAAAAGATTATAATAACAATAAAAATAATACCAGTATAATTCTTCTTTTTCATTTTTTTTTAAATTCTATTAAACACATGAATAAAACATTTTCCCACCAGCTTGTTTTATTCTGTTGACAACATATTTGCATGTTGTTTTTTTTAAATTATTATTTTTTTGTTGTTGTGTGTATTAAGGATCAGGAGGCTGAACTAAATGCACTGACACAGGAGCTAAGCAAACTGAGAGATGAGGAATCGTCACTGGAACAGAAAGTTGACAGTGGCAAGCAACAGTTAGAGCTGCTGGCGAAGTCTCAGAGAGACATACAGCTACAAGTCAACCAGGTTAGTCTAGTAGTAGTAGTAGTCAGGTGAAGCTTTGAATGTGTGTGTGGGTCAGTATAGATATTATTATTATTATTGTTAATTTGTTTTGCTTCTCTTGCTAAGATAGCGATGACGTCAAAATGAAAGTATTGCTCGATAGTGTAAAGAAATATGAGTGGCCATCATTTTTACAAAATTTGTGAGAATTTGTGACGGTTCTTGATAGTGGTGATGAATATGAGTGAATATTATTTTACAAAATTCATTAAAAAAAACACGATAAAGTGAAAATGTTTAAAAATTAAAGAAAAAAGTATGTATTTGTATGTATGTATATATATATAATAAAATGACTATAATTACAAGTAATATGCAAACACTTTTGTTAAAATACAGCATCACAATGTAAGTAAGTACAAAATGCATATAAATTAAGAAAATAAATTCTAACTAAAAATATAAAAAGGTAAATTATAGCTTTAAAAAGCTTTAAATAAAAATGAAATGTAAATATATTAGAATATGAATCGATGAATACAATTTCATGAAAAACTGAGTAAAAAAACAAATATAAAGGTTAATTTATTTTGTGATGCCAATTAAATTGATAAATAACGGCACAGCATAGAAAATTAACCTTTAAAATTATAAAGGACAGTTTTAATGTCTTCTTAATTAACCTTAAGGTACGCCTATCGTGGACAGAAAGGTGAATAAAGTACACAGAGTTCACTGAACACACTCAGCGAGTTTTTGATCGAGTCAGTTTCAGATTATGATCACAACCCCATTAACCTATTCAAGTATTGAATATAATTTAATTTCCTTTTAGTACAGTTGTTGTGTAAAGCTACATTCAGTAAGTTTGCCTTCATGAAGTGTAAGTCAGACTGAAAAGAAAAGCAACAGAAAGTTGGAGTAAAAAGCACTTGTTTTACTTGACATCATTTTAATGCAGATTGGATCTGACTTACATAAAATATTAAATCTTCACAGAGCATTAATGCAGGATGTTAAGTTTTGGTTTACGAAGGCTTATTTTTTTCAGTTTATATTTATTAAGTTGATCGCTGTTTTCAGTTACAGTGGTAAGTAAAATCAATATCTTAAGGGCTGTGTTATGTACTGAAGTGTATTTAAAGAATCAATAGCTAATGAGTTGCTGTTAGGTGAATGATGTAAAACAGAGACGTTTATGTTGTAAACCATCTGTCACATAATTGTAGAGAGTTTTCTGTTATTTTCATTTAATTCAGTCAGTGTTTTTAGTTTTCCCAACAAAAATTGCATGTCGGTTATAAATATACTTTTCAGTTCTAATGCATTTGACTTGATCTTTTAACAAAGGCATATGAAGTAATTTTTATTTTATTTTAATCTCTATTTGTGTGCATGAATTTTTTGGGGGGTGTTTTGTGTGTGTTTATGTGTGTGTACATGTGTGCATGTGTGAACATTTCTAATGCAAATGTGTATTTGTTAAATGTGTTTTTACAGTCAAACCAAATTCTATTAAAGCACATTAGACACTTTTCACATTATTATTATTTGTAGTTTATTATTATATCAATATTTTTATTTTTATTATTTTTATTATTATTATTATTATTATTATTATTATTATTATTATTATTATTATTATCATTGTTTGAGGAGTTTTTTTAATGTGTTTCATAGTTCCTTTCTGTTCTGACTTTCTTTAGTGATATTTTTTCTGTAGACGAAAACTAGAACACAACATTTGCGAGACCAACATCGAGCTTTAACTCAGAGCATTGTGGGATACGCGCCATCCCCCCAGATGAACGGGGACTTCCCTTCCGATACTGATCAGTTTAGCTCCAGGGCCACTGTAAGAATTCAGTGCATGTCATCACTATGTCTCCGCCCTTCACTCAGCAGAAAATCACTTTATGAGCATCATTTCTCATCCATAGATCCACTCAGAATACTTTTATTATTATTATTGTTATTGTTATTATTTTAATTGTTATTGTTATTATTATTATTATTTATTTTGTTATTGTTATTATTATTATTATTATTATTATTATTATTATTATTATTATTATTATTATTACTTTTATTATTTCTATTTTTATTATTATTATTACTATTACTATTATTATTATTATTACTGTTATTATTATTATTATTATTATTACTATTATTATTATTATCACTATCATTATTATTATTATTATTATTATTATTATTATTATTATTATTATTATTATTATTATTATTATTATTATTATTATTATTATTATTATTATTATTATTATTATTATTATTATTATCATTATTATTACTATTACTGTTATTATCACTGTCATTATTATTATTACTGTTATTATTATCAGTATTATTATTATTATTATTATTATTATTACTATTACTGTTATTATTATTATTATTATTATTATTATTATTATGTTTTTATTTTAACAGGGTTAGTGCTAATGAACTCATTGAATCAGTAGGTGTTTTTGTATATCTGAGCCACTGAAATAATTGAGCAACGTTCATTTTCACATTCAACCATAAATTAAACTTTAATGTAACATTAAGAAGTGATATGAAAAATATTCCCAATTTTTTATCAAAATATATTTTTAAAATAGATATATGTATGAATGTATGAATGAATGTATGAATGGGATGTTATATTCATCGATATTAAATGAATTTGGTATGTGATAAAGTTTATATCAGCAAACAATATTTGGGTTTTAAATCATATATTTATTTTATTTACACATAATTCTAAGGAAAACAAAATCTTAAGAAACCATTTTTTTTTTTTTTTAATTATATATACATTAAAAAATGATCTAGCGTATAGCACATACCTCAGTTTTTTTTTTCTTTATTTTTGTTATTATATACTTAAAATAAGATTTATATCCTCTTAGTTATTGCACTAAAATGTTTATTTTTATTTCTATTACTATTTATTTTTTATTTCGGTTACATTTTTCAACATTTTAAAGTTACCAGTTGATCATTCTGTGTATTAGTTAAAACAGAATAATATATTTAAGTGTAATAAATATTTTGTTAAAGCCAAAGAAACCATGGCAGATAATAGTTTAAAATATGTTAAATCTTTTAAAAATATTATTAATATATATATACATTAGTTACTAATACTAGTATCTTATTTTATGTTTTGAAGTATTTCTTAATACTTCTTAAATTCATTTTTACTCAGTTTATAATTTGATTTAATTATTATATTGTTTTAAAAAATGCCGAACCTAGTGATAATTTGAAGCTGTATGTGTACACACTACTGAAGCTAGTCAGTATGTATATAAAATATATAAAAATAGGCAGATGGAGAGGGGTGAATTTTAAAATGAGTACAGAAATAATCTGTCAGTGTCTTACTAGTTTTTCTGTTTTATTGAAAAGAACATTCAGTTTATAAGTGTAAAATTGAATTAACAAATATGTATCATCATCATTATATAAAACATTTTTATATTTATCCACACTCCCAAAAATTTGTATCATGTTAGCACCTTTAATAAAGAGTTTTCTTTAAAGAACGTCTAGTTAATTAATGTATATTGACTTTTTAGACAGTTTTTGTCGTCCTGTTTTTGTTAGTATCTGCTGTTTTCTGCTCTAGTGTGTCAGTACTCTGTTTAATATCTGCAGGCTGGAAGTAGTCCTGTGAGCAATGTCAGTGGAGTGAGTGGAGCATCCATTCTCGATGACTTCAAAGACGATCCATTCAAGGGAAAGGATCCTTTTAGCAACATGGGAGACAGCACATCTCACAGTGATCCATTTCAGAATGAAGACCCTTTCAAAGACAGTATGTTTTTATATCATCATTTTCATTCATTTTTATCTCATGTATTATATTTAGAATATAAGTTCCTATTGTTAGAATAGCCAATCTGATATATTAAATGAAAATTTAAATTGTTTTTATTTTTATTTTTGTTTGTTAACATTTATTTATGTTGCAAGGTATCTTTGTTTTCGTTTCTGAATAAGAATTGTTTTATGATTTGTTGTTATTGATGTATCAGTTTGACTTTGTTATACAGTACACTTAATTATACTGTACACTGAAGTATGATAGAATTTCTACTTAAAAAAAAAGAAGAAGAAAAAATAAATAATTTGATTGAAGGGAAACCACAACCAAAAATAAAAAAAAAATAATAAAAATTATATATAATAAATAAAAAATAATGAATAAATAAATAGACTGTGAGAGAGAGAGAGAGAGAGAAGAGAGATTAGAAAGTGAAATGAAAAAGTAAAATGAAAACATTTTAGTTAACATTCAGAAGTAATTAAGATATTAGTGATGATGGAATGTGTAAATGTTGTTTTGATGGAAATTTTTAAATTTTCAATTACAGGTGATCCATTTAAGTCAGCTGATGGTTTCTCAGCAGATCCTTTTGCTTCGAAGATCCATTTAAAGATGCTTTTGGTCCAGCACAAGCAGGCAGCAAAGTAAGAACATAAAGTTTGTTCACCTGAGTCAGATAGATTATAAAAAAAATATATATATTTTCCATTGTCAGGAATATTTTACTTTTTTTTTTTTTTTTTTTTTTTTTTTTTTTTTTTATGTTTTTTAAAAAAAAAATGTTTTATTTATTTACATTTTGTTTTTTTGTTTTTATTTTTATAATCCATTTTAAAACCAAGACCCATTTGTATGCTTTTTCAACATTTGTGTTTTATTTTTTGACAGTTTTGAGTGCATTTGGTGTATCCAAGAAACCAAGACCCATTTGTAGTGCTTTTTCAACATATTCCATATAAAATGTATGTATGTATGTATGACATGTATTTGATGCATTTGTATGTATATACACACACATATAAATGTATACAAATACTAAAATATTAGAGTTTAAACATAAATAAAAACTAGTGAGAAAAATTGAAATTATCATGAATTGTTTGTTATGTATATATATATGATGTTCAAGGTAGTAAATAATATTCACAAAAAAAAACAAAAAAACAACAAACAATAATAACAATAATTGAAAAAATTAATCATTGAGACTAAAGGGACATAACTGCAAAATGTAATAATGTAGCATGAATTCACGCTGCTTCAGTAGTCTATGTCAGATTTAACCAGCTCACATTGTATTTAGATAGATTGTCATATTTACATCAAACTAGATAATTAGATCATAAACCTAAGAAATCAGTGATTTCTATCCAGTTGTCTGAAATATATGTTAATCTGTCTTTTTATACAATTACATAGACTGAGGCTTTTTTATTTTATGAATTTTTTTTTATATTAACATTTATATATATATATATATATATTGAATAACAGAATATATTAGTTATCAATGGTTTAAATAAAGACTATATTCATTCATTCATTAATGTGCTGTTTTAAAACATTCTGTCTCTTTTCTCTCTTTCTTTTTTCATTTTTTGTCTTCTTTCTATCATTTCACCACAGAAGACAGGAGCCAATTTATTTGCTTCTGATCCATTTTCGCCGAAGCCATCTAAAGGACCTGAGTCTCCAAGACCAGCTCTTCCTCCAAAACAGAAACGCCAGCCTCCCCCTAGGCCTGCCCCGCCCAAGTCAAAGAGTCCTGCTAATGTGGGAGGGGGATTGAAGCCTAAAGTCGATCCTTTCTGGGAGTTAACGAATGATCCTTTTGCAGGGAAAGATCCGTTTTCTGGATCAGGGGAATGTGGAGTGACCAATTCTGACCCTTTTGCTAATTTTGCAGATTTCAGTCCCGGAAAGGTGAGTAATAAATCTATCTACATAGATTGATACATAGATTATACAGGTTATTAAGCATACAGATAGATACATAGATTATACAGGTAATTAAGCTATATAGATTGAGACATAGATTATGCAGATAATTAACTATATAGATTGATACATAGATTATACAGATAATTAAGCATAGAGATTGGTACATAGATTATACAGGTTATTAAGCATGGTAGATACATGAATATACAACTAAATGTGACACAGAATAATAAATACAGATATCTAAATGAATTAAATAGTATTTCAATAATGGTATGCAATATATTAATGTTACATTTCATTCTGTTTATATGTAAACTATATAAATTAATTTTTAAAGAAAATTTTTATTCCGTTTTGATTGTTTTGTTAGATACTGCTATTAAAAATATAATGATTTTTTATTATTATTTATTTTTTGTAAGATATAATTAATAAACTTGATAGGTTTTCAACATTTTTTTTTTTTTTTTTTTTTTCATTTTAATTATATAAACTTTTAAGAAAAGTTTTTAAAAACAAAAAAAGTTACAATTCTTATGAGATATACTTAATAGGTATTGTTAGATCTGGTGATGGTAAAACTTTTTTTTTTTTTTTTTTTTTTTTTTAATTTTTTTTTACTTTTCTTTTTCCCCATTGTTTTCCTTTCTTTAATCTTATTCTTTGTTTTGTAAAACTTTGTAAGTGAAATAAATCTACGATATTCATATTGTAATGTGTTAATGTAGTAATTTTTATCCTTAAAAAAAATATAGTTTTGATGAAACTAACATTTAATATCTGTTTATCCAAATATGTGCTGCAAAAACAGATGAATTACTACTATTTATTATTATTCTTACTGCTATTACTTTTATTATTATTATTATTAATATTATGAATATTATTATTGTTATTGTTATTCAAATAATATTTCAGGAAATGATTGTCATTTTGCTTACATAATTTCACATCATAAATTTTGTGTGCGGCAGTATTCATTTTAAATGATAACTTTATTATCATTCTTTAATAATGTTGTTGTTGTCGGGGGGATGGTGGTTTTTATTTTTATTTTTTTTAAATTATTATTATTTCAAACAAAAAATGTCAAAGCTGTCATTTCCAAAATCTAACAAAAACAAGAGGAAATCAAATTAATTTAATAATTTAAAACTTGAAAAAAAAAAAATATAAATAAAAATTAAAACTTTTTTAACAAAGTGCAGCTAATAAGGTTTTAAATTAATTTTAATAAAAATATTTTAAAAATTTTGTTGTAATAATGTCATTCAAGTAATAATTACATTTCAGACTATACAAGTTTTTTTGTGTTTTTTTAATCAATTAATACCATGAACATGATAAGTTGCAGAAATAATTTTAAAAATTTTTTTTTTTTTTTTAGTTTTAATTAAAACTAGATTATGCAGTTATTGTGTAACAGCCAGCAAGAATATTTGTATAAATACACTAGAGAGGAAAACAGATAACTGAATTTAATTACTGTTGTTGTTGTTTTTGAATCTAGTTCGAGGATGACAAATCAGCGTGGGGCTCAGCAAAGTGATCCTCCTCTGCCTCTGTTACCTGTCAGCTCAGCTTTCAGCATAGCTACTGCTCCGTTTAATTTACCCTGCCAAAAACTGAATTACATCACATTTAACACCTTAACCCACGACGTGATGATGTCGCAACATCACAGAATCACTTCAGTTGTGATTCAAACAAAACCAAATTTACGATTTCATATGTAGATAATGACGTACTAGTTATATATATATAACAGATATTAATTTTCAAAAGTTTTTTTGTGTTTTTTTTTGTTATTATTAACATTGTTCTTTTTTATTTATTTATTTTTTTTAAAACTAATTTTTTGTTTTAATTAATATATTTACATTGCAGTTAATTTATTCATTATTTTGTCAATTCTCGATAATAATTATAATTATTTGGGCCTTCTTTTTTTTTTTTTTTTTTTGTATTTTTTTTGTATTCTTTAATTGTTTTCTAACTGTATTTTCGTTTTGTTTTCTTTCGTTTTTTTTTTTTAATAATTATTATGTATTTATTTATTTTATTTTTTAATAATTTAAAGTTGGCAGCTTTTACCAATGGCTTTATGATGAAAGTACATGAATTAATCATGCCTATTACGTCTGAGATCTCATAAAAGTAACGTCATTATAAAGTGAATGGTAAATGAGAGTATTATATTTGTTTTGTAATACTAATGCTGTGTTAATCTGTTGAGAGAAAAAGTGAATGAGGTGTTTGGTGACAATTTCTGGGCTAGGTAGCAACAAACAATCAAATTATAATCACTGTTAATTTAGCAGTCTTGACAGAAATAATATATATATATATATGTATGTATATATATCAAGGGGGATAACTGGGTTACAGATTTAATATTACTGAAAAATGCACAAATCATATAATGAGGGTTATAACCTCATATTCTAATCTAATCTTCTTTTACTATCTAATCTTCCCTTCCCTTGCATTTGCTTTGCTTTATAACATTGTTTTTTCCCAAAAGCATTGCTTTATCACGTAATTCCATAACCTGTCATTATTATTTTCATTTATTTTTTTTATTTTTTTCTACTAAAACACCTGCATGTTTATTTATCTTCTTGCTTTCTACAGCATTTAATGTAATAACTGCTGCATGTTATTATTATTATTATTATTATTCTTGTGTTTATTATATTTGGGAATAGTTTACGGCAGAAGATGCATGGGAAAATGAGACTGCAGAAAACCGGACATTAGAAATAACTGGTCAGCCAGAGACAGAGTTGGGTGGCAGTGTGTCACTGGACCAGGCTGGACATGAGGACAGTTCAGAAACTGATGTGTGATTTAATGTAACCATGGTACAGACCTCGTCACAGTTCTTTTTTTTCTGAAGGGAAAAAAAAAAAATAAAAATAAATAAAAATAATAATAACAAACAGTCAGTATTAAATTTCAATATTTTACTAATAATTCCGGTCAAATTGGTGGTGTTGTTGTTGTTGTTGTTGCTTATCTTTACAAAGTGAACAAAATTCAGGAAATGAGACTAAGTGAGGCAGCGTAAGTCATAGTTCCAGTTAATTTTTTTTAATTTTTTACATTGCTGAACTTCACAGCTTGTTTGTTTTGTGTGCAAACTGAAAATATAATATGTCACTTGAAACTGAAAATATAATGTGTCACTTGAAGCAAACACAGTGAGGTTGTTTCTTTTATATACTTTACTTCAGTTTTGTTTATACTTTTATTTCATTTTGGAAAAATTTATTTTTTCTTCTGGTTTGAAATTGATGTATTTGGGTTTACAAGAAAATTAGCTGGTAGGAATCAACAGGTTGCATGTTTTAGGATAAAAAAGAAATTACTTTGGTGGTGTGTGTATTGTGAAATTTTAAACTTATTTTAATGGAACACACACACACACACACATATATATATATACAGATAGCATGAAGCATGTTGGCAAATAACCTCTTTGGCACATATAATCTGTATTTTAATGTGTCTGGAATTCCTCTTTTACACTTTATCTGAAAGCTAAAGTGTCTTGGATTTATTATAATACCATTATTACTAATTAGGATCTTTTATCAACCAATAACCAACATAATTTTTATTAATATTCTTAAACTTTTTTTTTTTTTTTTTTTTTTTTTTTTTTTTTTAAGAATTAATAAATAAATAGAAATTAAAATAACATTTGGAAAATAAGATCCAAAAATCAAATAATTATTTTAATGTTTTTCTGAGCTGCTTTGAAATGACTGGATTGAAATTTTAGAACCTGGGTTTTGATTTAAACTGGCTGCAATTTCAGATGAACTGTAGCAGTATTAATTAATTAATTGGCTTAATTAATAAGTTTTATAGTTAAAAACAGAATGTGAAGACATGAAAGCTAGTCATTGTTTGTATCTTGGCTTAATTTAGTATGTGTTTGCTATAGAAACAGTATCTGGTGCAATATTTTTGTTTGGTTATTTATTATTATTTCAGAATCGAGTTACTTAGAATATTTAGATTACAATGTGTTTCTATTTTATTTTATTTTTTATTTTTTTATTATAATTTTCATTATTTGTTGTATTTGCACTTTCACTTTGTTAGAGTTGCTTAAGATGCACAAAGAATTGTTTTCATTTCATTTTTTTGTTATTGCTGCATACATTGATCTTAAATTCCTTGTTTACAGAAAGAATAGTATTTAGTTCAGAAATTTTTAAAACCTTGTATAAATAAAATAAAACATTTTTATATAAATTATTCAAGGAGGGTAGGATTTATATGTATGCATATTAAAATATGTAATAGTAATAACATTAAAAATGAAATTAAAACAATTTTTTTTTTTTTTTTTTTTTTTTTTTTTTTTTATTCTTGATTAATTTTGTCTGCAGTTTGGAAAAGAAAAATTAATAATGTTTTTTTTTTTTTTTTTTTTTTTTTTGTTGTGAAATACTTTGTATATTGAAAAGATTATTGATGTTCAGTTTTTTATGGCTGAATAAATTTACTCTGATTTATGACTGGGAGTCAGTGAGAAAATAATTATATTAATCTTGTTAATTAAATTAAAAACCTTAACAAAATCCGTAATCCATTTAATACCCACTGTAACAAGTATTAAAATGTTCAGTTACAGCTGTATACCAGATTTTGTAAGTGTGCATTTGTGTGTACATATGTGTAATGTCTATAATGAGAAATTGTAATTATTATGTAACAATATAAAACTTAAGATTGTGTTTGATACTGTTGTCACATGAGTTAATGTTTTACCTAAAACCATGAACAAATACAAAAAAAACTTGTAGGAGTATTTTTGTTATAAGAGGTATGATGTATGTCTGTAATTAAAAAAAAAAATTATTTTAAAAGTTAAAAAGTATCTGTCAAGTAATTTAAGTATCAAAATGAAGTTGTTCCAGCTTAATTAAGTGTTGTCGATGTGTTACTTTTAACAAGTTTGTTCTTTATAACCAACAGCTGACTCAATGGAGGAATGTATCTTATGTCACCAATAACAAGTAATCTAACAAAACTGAATCTTTTGAATTGATTCTCAATTTACTTTTCACTCCACACAAGATTTTTAACATATGTCATTGTATAGTTTCAGTATATTTAACTGTATTTTGTAGGTCTATCAAACCATCAAACAAAATACAGTTGCTTTTAATATATTTGACTTTGGACTTTCAGTACATGTAACATAATTTTGTATGTCTATCAAAGCATCTAACAAAATACAGTTACTTTTAATATATCTAACTGTGGACTTTCACAGCAGAGAACCAGATTTTGTATATTAAACCATCTTAACTGCATAGAATGACTTTTAACATGAATGTTTTTTGTCAAACCATTGTAAACAGAATGACTTTTAACATATTTGACTGTGGACTTTCAGCATACTTGACTAAATTCTGTATGTCTTACAGACCATCTAACTAAATGGAATGACTTTTAACATATTTGACTGATCTGTCTAGGTCTATCAGTTCATCTGGTTAAACAGACTGACTTTCAGTGTGTTTTAGACTGGACTGTGTTATCAACCCATTTGCCTAAACAGACTCTTAAGCCTTTTTTTATTAACTGCATTAGATATTTATTTGATTCATTATATAATACTGTTGTTGTTTTGTTGCTTTTTTAATTGTTCAAACTTGTCTTTTTAAACCAGACATTATTTGTTCATTACAGCCTATAAGTAATACACCTCAGTAAATAAATAAATAAATAAATAAATAAATAAATAAAAAGATCTGTTTGCTCAACAGTGAACAGTTTATTTTTATTAATGTGGGAACTTTGTCTCTATATCATTTTGTCTGGGTTTTTTTTTACATCATTTGCAGATGTTCTGTGCATTCTTGTGGGGTGTTACTTTGCTGATTATTGTTAAAATATTCATCTGCACTGTGGGGAAATAAATACCATCTTCAGAATGCTGTGCATGTATGACTCTTTGTTTTGGTTGTATCAGTGTACTGTAATTGTTCCAAATGTCAAAAAATGCAAAGTTGCATGTAGCTCTACATTTTATTGTATATAACAGATGTAGATTTTTGGCAATCATAAATTCCTTAATTTTTTTTTTTTTTTTTTTTTTTATTTTTTTTGGCATTTGCCATGCTGTGTAAATAGTGAAGATATAAATCACTGACTTGTATCATATACACTTGTTTTATTTGGACAGGTTGAATTTTTAGCTAGCTTTGTGTCAGTGTTTGTATATAATAAGGAGAATGTGTATTATAACTGTGCATAGTTTGTGATAGATTGAGAATTACTGTTAACACAGGTGATAATTTTGATTGTATGGACAAAAGATTTTTAGTGTTGTTGTTGACAAGTAAATGTTTAGTTATTGGGGAATAGCCAAATTAGAATAACGAACAGGTTGTATTTTTGTAGGTGAAATAAAAAAATATACTGAATGGTATTTAAATTTTTATAATTATTATTTATTTATAATATATTACGAATATTTTTTTAATTATTATTTTAGCTTCTATTTATTTGTTAAATTTTTTTTTTTTTTTGTAATAGATAAAAGTTTATCTAATTGTCAAATTTATTATAAGCAGTTATTTGTTTAATATTTACTATTGTACTGATTTATTTAATTATATATTTATTATTATCATTATTATTATTATTTTATTTTAATTTTATTTTATTTTATTTTATTTTTTTTTTGTCTTATTTTTAAAATACTACAGTGATGTATAAATGTACTTGACATTTAACAGACAATATAAACAGCGAATTTGTTGTATAAACTGCATTTATTAATGGAATCTGATTATAAACTTAACAGTCCAGTGTTATCGCGTCTAGTCAATACTTCGTTTGACAAGAGGACTGTAACAAGTCCTGTTTGTTTTTAATACTCACGAGAGAATAGTTAAACAGTTGTAGCTACGCAGGTAGTCATTATTCAGATGATAGAGAACAGTTTGTATTGCTGTTTCAGACAGTACATAAATGTATTTTTTGAAACAGGTATTTAACAGCAGTTACTCGCTATATTGATAAAACCGTTTTTTATGTCATGATAAAACAAAGTTTTATGGTGTTTTTGGTTATGCTGTTATATTTTTGGTTTTGCTAAACAAAGTTAAAGTGTGTGATAGTCCTAAAATAATTTACAGTTGAACTCGGTTAAATGAACGAATTTGGATCAGTAATGTTGTTTGTTGTATGGTCAAAAAAACGATTATTAAAAGAAAGAGAAAAGCAAAATGAAAAGTTTGGTTTTGTATAATCATTTTTATCTCTTAATTTGTATTACTTAAAGGCATGTTATAACATGGTTTTACTATACTAATATTACAAAATACACCGAAACAGTTTTCAAGGGACCATTTATTATTCATAAATGAAATTTAACCTTGTATCTGGGGTTAAAGCTTCTGTTTACCACCACGCTGTCACAGTAAGTGCATTGATTGAATTTGAAATTTTCCATTACATTAATTAGATTTAATTACCAGATTTAATTAAATTAGATAACACACTGATAGGAAAGTAAAATCCATTCATTTACTTGCAGTTTTGGTTTTATGGCTTAGCGTTTCATGATTAATAACAAATCATAATGTGTTTTATGACAAAAAGACAAAACAAAATAAAAATTATTAAAAAATCTTATAAAAATCTTTTGTGTGTTTTTTTTTTTGTTTTTAAATTTCACAACAATAAATGGATTGTTCAAAATATTTTCATTGTACCTGTGAGATTTATAAATTTTGTTTTTGGTGAATTTTAAATTTAGAAATCCACTTCATATTTTCTTAAGCGCCCACAGCTTAAAGCATTCATAAGCAGACGTATTTTCTGAAATGCCAATTTCATCAAATTACAATCGACATGTAAATATAATCGCTGAAATCTTTATTTTCATTATTAGTAGGAGTATAGTCTTCACAGATAAAATATAAAATTGTTATTATTGTAAGTAAGAAAACATTTTTAACTGCTGTAATCTACATAAGCAAAACAGTAAAAACTGATAAACATGCTGAGGTCGGTTATTTTAGCTCTTTCCATAATGTTCTAGGTTACAAATTGTTACGGCCATCAAATACTGTAATCAGCAACTACATTCATTAAATCGCTATGATTCCACGTTGTTTTGTTATCTTGTTTGTTATTTCACGGATGATAGACTGATCTAACGTATTTAAGAGACTAACAAAACATGAAAAAGTACATTTAAAGAATGCGAGGATGATGTAATGTACGAAAAGTAAAATGTATTTAAATAGAAATTATAATAAGCAGAAGAAATTAAGAAATCGATAGGACTTTGTTAAAATATTGTGAAATTAACATCCGTTAATTCATTTCTTTCTTAGTTATTTATTTAAGAAAAAAAAGAAGAAAAATATTGTTTTTTGTTTTTAATTAGTGAATTTCTTGATAAATATCAGTTGAATCGTTTGCGATCATTTCATTTTATTTCACCTCGCTATTTTGACTTGTATCTAAGTAAATGTTTGAGGCTGGATAGCTTCCATGATCAGTTCTTTTTGACGACCCTCTCGAATGATGCCTTTTTCTAGACACTGCCAAACAACAAATATATAATGCGCTACGCCATACTCATTAAATTATATCGGGCTGGCAAAAAACAAAAAACAAAAACCTGAATTTTAGTTTTAAAAAATCTACATTATTAAAGACACGTTATTGGACAAAAATTCAATATCTACACTTTCTGGTTAGGGGTTTTTTTTTTTTTTTTTTTGATATAAACATGAGGCGAAATAAAAAATTAATATCGAAATGTAAGAATGTCATTTTACTATTGGTTTACTTGAACAGATGATCAAAAGTCCTCCGTTTTCCCAGCAAACTGCTGGCAGACACTTTGAAATGTAGCGCTGAACTTACTCAACAGTATCTTTTCCCAACTGTCTTTGATTTTAATCCTTTGTTCTTCCTCAGTGAAATTATCCATTCCGTCTTCGTATACCAGGCAGCAAATAGCTTCATCAACATGCTGAACATTCTCGTGTGTACATTCCGTTTCAGGTCGGATTCTTCCCATTTTCCTGTCACTGGATTCTGCACTTTCAGCTTTTTGTTTTTAAATCATTCTCTTTGCTGATGATGTATCCCACTTCTTTGCAGGAAATTCCTTTATAATTCTTGCACCGCGCCAACTTTTCTGAGTGAAACAAGTCACAATTAAATCTCTATCCAGACGTGAAAGTAGTATCTTAGATGCGATGAGACAAAAAGCAGACGAAAATAGAAAAACTAATTTTTCGCAGTCCCAAAACTTTTGTCGTGGTTCGTTAATATCTCCGGTTTAACATTTAAATATTTATATACTGATGTCCTCATAAGTGTAATATACTGAAGTTAAAATGTAATAATGTCATATAAATGAATTTAAAACGGTTTATTATGAATTAAAAACCTCGTAACGTACCCTGTCAACTTGTCTGTAAATGAGGGCTTGCAGAGCAGAGGAGGGTTCAGTACCTGAACATTTTTTCTCTAAAAATCAGACGAACACAGTTTCCCATCCATCATCAAAGCAAACTAACATGAAAGGATCGACTCAGACATTCACGGAGCATTTTATTTTTGTACACAAACACACGTATATTTAATCATAAATAACAATAATAATAATAATAAGGACTAATAACTAAATAGTTGGAGTGAGATCGATGTCAGCCATTTTGTCTACTTACACGTCAGAACCAGACGATATTCCCAGACGACACTTGATTGACAGTACATTCCATGTCATGGTACGGGTTGGTGGGGGAAATTCTGGAACTGTGAGTTTCGATATCAAATTCAGATTTGAAATTCAGTCCGCTTGTTTGTTTGTTTATTTGTTTTTGGCAGACCCAATATATTAGTTTTTACATTACGTCAATTAAGTGAACATGCATTTAGATATGAAGAAATATCACAACAAATCATGTTGTTTCAAGAGCATTCAGCTAACAGAATATGTGTTTCTAAAAATAAATGAATAAATTAAACGAAAAAATAAAAAATAAAAAATAATAATAATAAAACATTTCATATCTGGGCTCTAGTTATTTAAATGCCATCATTGTTACATAAAAGTGCGTTTTGTTACTTTAGTTTATTATTACATAAATTGTTATTTTCATCTTGTATATATTTTAGAAGTAACGTGAAAGAGAGAGAGGGAGAAAAAAAATCGAAATGAAGTGCAGTTTATAATTTTGACAGAAAAATAACATCAAAAAAAAAAAGAGAGAGAAAGCCCACGCCCAAAACACTCAACAACAAACAACTTAAATATCAAAAGTTAGATTAAGTTACAAAACTGGATCATCCAGAAATAGTTTGATTGCGAAATGAGATCAAGTGGATCTAACGCTCGATTCCAGGATAAACACAAAGTTCTCCACTCATACACTTGCCGACCAAAACTTTAAACTTTATAACAAACTTGTGTCTTCGTCAGCATTATAATTCCACACAAAACAGCAAAATTAATTTAATACTTCTCTTTTGAAAGGATAATAATAATAATAATAATAATAATAATAATAATAATAATAATAATAATAATAATACAATAAAACAACGCAAAAACAAATTGAAAAAAAACCAACAACACAAATATAAACAAACAAAAACAATATAAAACAAGCATCATTTTGTTTATTAACATTCTTATACATAAAACATTTGGCATTTTATCAGTATTCTATTAAGAATAAGAACGGTCTAAATTAAAAATAAACTTTAATTATGTATAAGAATAAATATATATCACCGATGTTAAAAAATAGTAATAATAATAATAAAAAATCATTACATAATTTATAACAAAGCAGATTTTTTAAGAAAAGAAAAATACAAACAAAACAACTTCTGACAATCTCAGCAAAGGCAGCAGTAGAACAATAAATACACTCAATTATTAACGTATCTCAGTAACAACTAATAAATCGCCAGCAAAACGAATGCAGGCAGCTTATACACTAAAAGGTCCTTGGGGACTAATTCATCTCTGTGACTGGAATATCAAAGGCACAAATATATCAAAATGCTTATTACTATTATTAGTTCCTCCGGTAATAACTGCTGACTGTTTAGACTGACATACATATGAATTAGCTATGGAAAAAAACACACACAATTATAATACGGTGTTCGGCTTGAAATAGTTAACTGTGATGATTTGCCCGAGCACTTTATCACCATAACTGTAGTCGTGTAGGCGACAGGTGCTTATTAACAAACTAACGTTTTTCAGATGTATTACAGCTCTGATTTACACAGCTGATTACAGTGATGCATGTATTTAGAGAGAGTGGTTGTCCCACGATGGTCGTAGTTGATGATGTTAAATTTACGTAGGTAGGCTGCCGACGTTGTTCTGCAAGCCAGATTGATGTATCTCCCCCCCACCTAAAGCATTCTGGATATGAAAATGAAAATGTTTCCGTTCTGAATGCAAAACATCTCTTTCATTAAACTTTATTAACATCATATGACAGTCTGATTTAATGTTACAGGACCGAAAAAAAAATTAATTGATGAAACAAGGAATCTTAATTACCATAAAATTCAAGTTAAACACACACACACACACACACACACACACACACACACACACACACACACACACACACACACACACACACACATACACACACACACACACACACATACACACATACATATATATAAAATCAAGACTATTACATTTTTATTTATGCTTTTGAAATCACAATATCGGACTCTGGAAACATCTGCATATTTGTAGAATTAATGGGGGCCCACACACACACACACACACACACACACACACACACACACACACACACACACACACACACACACACACACACACACACACACACAACAAAACATAAATATATTAGTCTACTGGGATCACTTCTTTCTAACATTTCAGCTAAATGAAAAAACTTAGTCCCTTGGTCAGTTTCACCTACTTCGCAAAGAGTTAACTGAAACAGTATTTTCAGGAAATAACAGCTAGTTATAACTTACATTATATATTTATTACATATGAAATAGGATACATATACACACACATATATATATTGCACATTGTCGTTTTTACATTAACCTCATATCACAGATTTCTTCGATGATAAAATAGGTGTCGGCCATAAAAAATGTACGCTCAAATGGAACTTGGAATAGAGAGATTCATTAGAGGGAAGAGTTCCATAACAGAATATATACACCAGTCCACAAACTGCCAAATATAAATAAATAAAATAATAATAATAGCAACAGTAATAACAGTGCATTGTCAGATATGTTAAATACGAATCAAATGTCATCTTTACTTAAAGCATTTGAAATAACTGGTAGTTAAATGCACGCATCCAAAATTTCTGATAACTGTGTCTGATTCACTTATCAGCACGGAAGCCAGAAGTACGCCTGGACGTAAATTAAACGAGGAATAACGAGTCAAAGACAAACGCACAAAAACGTACGCGGGTCAAATGAGGTATTTTGTGCGTACATTCTTTATGGCTTTCATTCCTTTTCTTCTTCTTCTTCTTTCATATAAAAGACTGATGAAATACTTTCTCTTCAGGTATAGGATTTTGTACGTCTTGTGGTCATTCTGAAAAACAAAATATCAGAATAACGGCATATACGAGTGCCAGTAATTTGAGGTAAGACAATACAAATAAAGAGAGTATCCCATTACAGTAACAAATTAACAATATAATTTTATTTATTTATTTATTATTATTATTATTATTATTACTATTACTATTATTTATATTATTATTACTAATATTATTATTATTTATATTACTGTTATTTATATTACTATTATTTATATTACTATTACTATTATTATTATTTTTGTTGTTGTTGTACTTTATTCTTATTTTAAACATAAATGAACTGTGTAATTACTTGTTCGGGGGTTTAATCGGTGTTATATCTGAGTGTTGTGTCCTTTCCGCCTCGATTTCGTTCTGGCCGCTCCTCGTCAAACTGAACACGCCAGACGTGGTTAACTCTGCCGGGATCGTTTTGTCTGAAACGTCAGCCGTGTCGTCTTCCGTACTGAGCACTTCCGACGTTTCGTCCGTTCTAGAACATTCCACGTCTGTTCTCACCGAACTGACACTCGCGTCAACGGGAGGCTCGAGTTTAAACACGTCGACATAAACTCCGCCAGCCCGGTCTGTTTCGTCCTCGCCCGAACACGACGAAGACGAACTAAAAGCATTGTTAACTTCGGAACTCCTCGGTTTCGTTACGTCCGGCAAAGATTCGGCTTTGCCCGTCGTGGCGTCTTTCATGACGTCCGGCAAGGAGATCACGTGATCGTCTTGAACTGCTCTCACGGGCGACCGACTCGAACCGGTTTGACTGCCGGTTTGGTCTTGCGGTTCCGACTTGCCAACGTAAACGTTTCTGTGAAAGAGCTGGTTCCGTACGTGGACGTACTCCCGGTATTTGCATTCAGGCAGTTCTTTCACGGGTTCCTCGGGACAGAATAGTTTCAGTAGTTTGCTCTTAACTCTCCTCAGAAATGCTTTTCGTAGAAGAATGTAGAGCCACGGGTCCAGGGTCTGGTTAACGCTGACCATGCGCACTGCCACTAAACCGAAGAGTGGATTAGAGGCACCAGTTGCAAGAGTTATTGTTATGTATATCTGTAAAAACAAACAGACAGTTAGTTAGTTATTCAGTCAGTAAAGATCGACCAAGAAACAAATATAAATTAATTTAAAAGATAAAAAGAACTGCATTTTACAAGAACAATAATGGTATGAGTCGTCAGAAAGGATATGAACAAAAACAGTGTTAAATCTGACTTTGCAAACAAGCTTATCCAGCTTCTAATCACATAAAATATTTCGATAAGTTAATAAGAGAGTAACTGAAATATAAGCCAAATGTTAGAAGAGTTGTTCTATTTTTTTTGAACGATATTTTTTATGGTGCAGAAAATGATTGAAACTATATACGTAACATATGGGAATTGTACTTTTAAATCAGAAAAAAATAAATAAAAGGTTATTCCCCTGGAAACAGTTTGGTCAGAACTTTTGATCGAAAATGTGAGTGGTATTTCGTCACGTAAAATTCTTGTCTAGGGAGATTCATGTTTCTGAAACAAGTCTCAGATCACATCAAAACTGACAATATGTTTGTAATCAATCTGTACAGTGAGAGAAAACGTAACGAAGAATATTTCATTTTACTGTTTTCCAACAGAAAACTGGCGCAATATATTTAATCATATATTAGTTTTATCTCATGGGGGAATCACCCCTCAACAAAACAGATATGACTAAATAAAACCATGCTTGTTTAAAGAATAAAATTCGAAATAAAATCAACCAATTTGTTTTTCACTGATAGCAAAAATGTTTTGCTGTGTTGCAAAGTCTTTAATAGACTAAAATGTAAATTACAGATTCGTGGTAGAAATGGCCAGATACTTACACAGACAGAGGCATGGTGAAAAGTGCAATTGAAACTGAAGGCGCGGACAGTTACCATTATATTCATGATTGTGGTAATTTTGTAACATGGGAGTTTAACGAGAAGCTCGGGGCATCTGTGGAGATATTTGGTTTATTTAACCTCTTTTATTGTGAAAAAAAAAAAAAAAAAAAGTAACGTTTAACCCATTTTTAGAACGTTTCCGTCTTGAGTTGATGGACGAACGTAGACTTAAAGAACTTAATTCAAAGGTTGATTACGTTTTCCATGTTTTCTCACAATCCATTATTGTGCCTTGCTGTGTTTTCAAGACAACGTCGTAGTTTAATATATATATATTTTTTTTCTTCTTTTGTGTATATATCAGGTTTTATTACAGTGTTTGTTTTTATTTTTTATTTTTTTAAATAGATCAAATATAAATTGCTCAAATTATTTTTAATGTATATTTAGCAGAAACATCTCTCTCTCTCTCTCTCTCTCTCTCTCTCTCTCTCTCTCTCTCTCTCTCTCTCTCTCTCTCTCTCTCTCTCTCTCTCTCTCTCTCTCTCTCTCTTTCTCTGATACAGACAGATGGATAGTGAGAAAGGGAGAAAGGACAGAGAGCATATGTTTATATGTGTTCATAGATATACTCGTATGATTAACATATTTATCACTGGTGCTCAGCTCATTATTCATCTACCTACCATAAAAGGCGCCCAGCACACGGCGAAAGTCGTTGTAATCACACACATGAGGATTATCATTTGCATCTCCACGTCATGTTGTTTCTGCTTCCGCACATGCGCTCTGAGAATGCGCGACTCGTCCACGCTCTCCGGTAGCAGGTTGCCGGACAGGCTACCGCGGCTTTGCTCACGTCGCAAATAGCGCACGCGCAACAACGTCAACATGACGACGATGTTGCACAGCGTCATCAGTATCACTATGAGAAGGTTGACCCCGGCGTAGAAATAACCGTACGTCGCATTCACCGGATGCGGCGTGCGGAAGTTCAGAAAGCACCAGGTGTGCGGATACTGCACGGAGAACTCGCCGAATCCTAAGAACGGCAAAGAACCGAAAAGGAAGACAAAGATCCACAGCAGGACGACCGTCACCCTGGCGTTGCTCGGCGTGCAGTATTTGGAGTAGAAGTAGCTGTACTTGATGGCAAGAAACCTTTCCACGGCCATAGCGCAGACTATGAGCGGCGTAGACAGGCCAAAGCACACCATGAAAAAACCGTTGAATTTTATCAGTGCGTCCCCGCCGGGCATCTGCCTGTGGTTGAGGTAGGCGGCTATCGTCACCGGTGACGTCAGAACGATCCCGGCCAGATCGGTGACAGCGAGGCCGGCGACCAGCGTGTAGAACATCATTCGTCGGATTTCCGTTTTCGTGCGGTACAGAACCACCAGCGCCAGAACGTTGCCGATAACTCCTGCCAGAAACATCGTGATAGGGGAGATAATCGTCGCGCCGTCGGCAGCGTCGTACCGACTGCTGGTCGAGGAGTTGGTTGACTCGTTTGCTGCACTCGCGTGGTCCACGTTTGCGTCGGTCAGCAGTTTTTCTTCGTGAAATAAAGCCATGACTACCTTGACGTTCAGAAACTTTCTTTTGCAGAGTTTCTTTTTTCGGCAACAGGGGTTAAAAACGAATCTGAAATATAAAAGTATACATCGTCAATATCATCACCATCATCTTTATTATTATTACTATGATATTATAATAATTGTTGTTATTTGTTGTTGTTGTTGTGATAAAGTATGAAAAAGTGTTGATGGTGGTGATGGTGGTGTTGGTGTAGGTTTTGTTTTTGTCGATAATGATGCTGTTCTTATATAAAAACACACACACACATAAATGTTCATATTTTAAAACTCATCATCGTAAAAAATCTCACAACAACAACAACAACAACAACTGCTGTGAAAACATCTTTTTCTCTCTCTTTGTTCCTGTAAGTATAGTATAATAAAATAAACGCTCATGGTATTTCTAAGCAATGCACTCAATTATTGCATGTTTATGACAATATCATCGTTCAAGGAAAAACAAAAACAACAACACTAACCTAAAGAATATGAAGCAGTCTGAACGTACACAAACAAACTTTGTTGTTTTTGCTACATAAACACTTGAGCCAAAATCAACAATACGAAACGAACCATAACTCTGACAACACGATTAAGGAAACTAAATTTATTCAAGTATGTTATAGCGTGCAGACTTAACCATATCACATCTGGAAAAAATAAATATCTGGATTTTTTTTTTTTTTTGTTGTTGTTTAAGAAAAGCTTTAATATATTTAGCTTTTTCTTTAGAATAATTGTTATCTGTTTGATTGTTGAAAGAAAGAACGATACACAAACGATTAAAACATCATGGGATATATATACAGGGTGGTCCAAAAGTAGGTGCACGGTATGTGGGTTAGGGTTATATTATTACAATGGTGTTCATTATAACTATGGTATTTGTGCTATACTACTTAAAATTTTGTAACTACAATTATTTAAATTTTATCTGGAATAAGTATAATTGTATATGAAATCACAATACAAATGTTATCATTTACTGTCCACCTACATTTTATACCAACATGTATATGTGTCTGATTTATCTCCGAAACAAACGAAATAAAAACGGCGTTACCATTTCTAGTGGAAGTGAAGCTGTCGCCAGGTGATGTATAAGGGACATTAAGTTGATTCCCCCGTGTTATTAACTAATAGCGCTCGTTTCCACCTCTCATTCATTACTCGTGTTTTTCCAGAGGACGTGTTGTCATGTGCTTTACACAAAGCTGATAATAGGAAGCTGCCATTTTGCATGGACGCCATTAACAGAGTTAATTTTGTAAAACAGTATCACGTGTTTCTGTCAGTATTAAAAGACACTAAATGTATTAACAGCGTCTAAATGTCCAAACCTTCATTTCAATTTGCAAAGCCACTTTTTTTCTCTCTCTTTTTTTTTTTTTTTTTTTTTTTCTCAATTTGTAGATTCTATTCGGACAGGACAACTAATAAATATAATTGTCAGGTTTGTTATCGATATTTCCCAGCACGTATTTTGTCCTATTTCCTGTTCCGACAAGAGTTCCACGACTGATTTTTTTATAGGGTTTTTTGTTTTATTGTTATTATTATTTTTTTTTTTAAAGGTTTATGTTGTAACAGTAGATCAGAATCATGCACACTACTTGAACAACTTTACTGTTGAAATAATATTATACCAAGTTGTCGATAAACAAGTAGTCATTCATTTCAAAAATAGTTTGATATGTAATCATTCATTTGTATATCAAAATTAAAATACTTAAACAATTGTAAAATACTAATTATTTATCTAATTCATACAGCACAAAATAATAATAATAATAATAATAATAATAATAATAATAATAATAATAATAATAATAATAAATATTTCTAAAAAAAAACACGAACGTTTGTTAATGAACAATTAATGTTTGAATGATCTACACATAATGAGTCATAAATTACTGTTTTGTTCATAATTCGAAATAATACAACACATCCACAGCTAAAAACTAAATGACTGCTGCAGATGATTTATTTTCATCAAATCAATTTATCAATTTATTAATAATAATCTGTCTCAGTGCATTTTTAAAATGATTACACAACAAATTACATCCTTTTTATAAAACCTTTATCAAAATACCTCGGTAACTATTCTAAAATTAACAATTTAATTCATGAATCATTATTATTTTTTTTGTTTGTTCAGTTTCTATTTGAACGATTACAAGCCTTAGAGAAAACAATATTTTTCCCGATACATACATTTTGCATGTGCTTGATAGAAAACTTCTTTGACGATAAATAACTTTTCGATATAAATCTACATTTTTCTGCTCTTATTCATATTCCGAGAGTGGTGAACACAAAACTGTTTGGCAGCCGGTATCAAGAGCTTCCTCGGTATCAGATGAATACATTGATATCTCGTGAATCATAAACATTCAACTTAGGCATATCACAGCGTTCCGAAAAGATCGCACGTAATGTTTCCAGCAGTTCATCCGTCATTCGTCAGAGGGGAATCGAACTTATAAATGTTGTAAATATAATAAAGATAAAAAATTCAATTGTGCATAATGAAAAGCAAATTAATTCTCTCTCTCTCTCTCTCTCTCTCTCTCTCTCTCTCTCTCTCTCTCTCTCTCTCTCTCTCTCTCTCTCTCTCTCTCTCTCTCTCTCTCTCTCTCTCTATCTCTATCTCTCTCTCTGTCGCATATATGTTAGAAGTATGACAACAAATACTTTCTCTTTCTTTCTTTTTCTCCCCTCTCTCTTTCTCTCTCTCTTTCTCTCTCTCTTTTTCTCTCTCTCTCTTTCTCTGTATCACTGTCTGTCTATATATCTGTCCGTCTTTCTCTCAGCCATATCCTTGTTTCTCTTTGAAATTTGTTAATTAAAGCATTAGCATTAGCAGCGAGCATGCAAACAAACAACAACCAAAAAAAAAAAAAAAAAATAACACAGAAACACGACTGAAATCTAATTACACAGATGAATCAAACAGAAGACGAACTGTTCTGAGCAGAACGATTCTTTTTTCACATTAAACATCAGTTCAGCTCTATTTATCTCTTAGGTAATTTTCTTATGTAACGTAGATTTCTTTACGTAACGTAGATTTCTTTACGTAACGTAGATTTGCTAGCATGAAAACATGTCATTATTAACATCTATTTTAAACATCTTATACATAAAAGAAAACAACACTAAGGCTCGTTGTTCTGAAATAACATGAGTAGACATAAACAGTCTTAACTGATCAAGTTTTATTTGCTTTCTTTCAAACATATGTTAGTTTGTATGTAGGGTTAAAGATAACATATTCTCTCCATTTTTTCTATCTCGCTCTTTCCGTTTTTCCGTCTATCTTTCTTTTCTTTTCTGTGTCGCTCTTTCTCTCTTTTTCTGTATTTTTCTTCCACATCTTGCCTTTCTTTCTTTCTGTCGTTGTTCATCCCGTTGTCTTTCCATTCTGACGTTTTTACTTTCATCAATTCACATTCTCTCTCTGTTTCTCTATCTTTCGTTTTCACTTACCATCTTATCGTTTTCTCTCTCTCTCTCTCTCTCTCTCTCTCTCTCTCTCTCTCTCTCTCTCTCTCTCTCTCTCTCTCTCTCTCTCTCTCTCTCTCTCTCTCTCTCTGTCTCTCTCTCTCTCTACCTTCGTAATACCTTTTATTTTATTAAATAATATTTACTTTTTTTCTTCCTTTTTTCAATATTCAGAAAACAGTTCATATTAATCCTAGTTCGTTGAATATTAATTAAACGTAAAAACATGTTGATGACTTTCCCTTATAACGAGTAAATTAACACATGTTGTCCAGAAATAACCATATCCATTGTGTACTGCAGTAACATCGCTAAAGCAATTTCCTTTAAGTTTATCTATTGGCATATTAAATTAATATATTGACTGACGTGTCACAATACATTTGCTTTTATCAACAAGCCTGGACTATGGCAAAAACGCTAACCAAATTGCATTTTCAGAAACTCTTTGTTTCCGCCGTCAGTATCATGATGTAATTTTTGTCGTAAAAAATGAGGCATCTACACATTCTGTAATAAACATTTACTATTTAATCTAACATTTTAGTAAAAAAAAAAAAAAAAAAAAAAATTATATATTTTATATCTTACCTGTATATCTAAGTCCAAAAATTAGAAGCAGGTGAATTCAGTTGAGCTGTGAAAGGAAAAGCTTTTCCCCATTCATAAATACCAGTTCGACGAACCACGGCGGTTTTCTCCGAATAGATTCATTCACGGCGAACTCCGAAGTAATGAAAGCCAACGAGCAGGCGTGTTTAAGGTTATGTCGTTAAGTCAGTGTTTACAAGTTATATATGTTGTAAGTCCAGTAGGCGTTTACGTGCTTATTTTGTAACGGTAGTACGGACGTAAGGTGGGTAGACTCCAGTATTTCGGATTTGTTCAGATTCCAATATAGAACAAGTGATAGACTGTATTGTAAACCGAATAACTAAGGTGATTTTTTTAACGCCGGTATATAATTATTAGTTAGTTGTAACCCAAGATTGTAAAGTGGGTTGTAAACTCCAGTATTAAGACGGGTTATAATTATAACTCCAGTTTATAAAGAGGGATAAACTCCTGTATGCAATGGTGTGTCTTATCGTAAACCTATACGTGTCTGTTACGTTGTTCCTATCACAAAACAGAATATATTCGGTTATGTTGTAAATCCAGTATATGTGTGGAAATCTGTTACAGTGTGTAACGTGTGTTACGTCTGATCCTCTACAACTCCAGATCTAAAACAAATGTCTGAATTAAGCCGAGCAGAAGACAGATGTTTTATACGGACACGGGAACCGTCTGCTTGTTGTTTTTTTTTCCCGCGTGATGTCACGACATTCTGCAGCTCAGTGTGGTCAACCGTTGCCAAAAAAAAAAAGAAATGTGTGAAAACAAGAAGAACTAATTGTTAACAAAAGCTGAAGATGTAAAGT
This sequence comes from Chrysomallon squamiferum, assembly GCA_012295275.1. Lineage (NCBI taxonomy): Eukaryota > Metazoa > Mollusca > Gastropoda > Neomphalida > Peltospiridae > Chrysomallon > Chrysomallon squamiferum. The sequence continues at coordinate 39,669,846 of CM022670.1, read as the reverse complement.
TCTAATAAACTCCTGCCATGTGGGGAGAAGCAGTTATAACACACAGTGAGTTTTGTTGTCTTTGGTCTTTTAGTGTGGACTTCTACACATTCAAAACATCTACGGTGTTCCAGAAGAGTTCACAAGTGTGCTTAGAAGTAATCCAAAAAAGATTCATGTACTGTAATGTTCTCTGGTAACCAACTGTATAGACATAGTAACGTTGAAAACATTATTCTTCACTATTGTAATATTAAAATAAAATAAGAAAAGTTGTTAACAAAAAACAACAAGAAACAAACAAAACAAAAAACTATTCCTTTAGCTCATACTACCAAATCTTCTCTTGTGTCATTTCACATACAACGTGAAGAGAAAAATGTTTGTCCTATAAAATGCACAACCTCTGTGTGCAAGTTTGTCTTTCAAGCCTTATTACATTAAACCATTACAAGCACCAAACTTTCTTGTCTTCGGTCGGAATGACACGCGAAAACACGTCCCTGAAAAAACCTGACAAAAATCCCTCGATCTTCAGCTTGACGTACAAATCAGAATCGACGATTTCGTTACCTTAAAATGCGACTGTGACAGCTGGAACCTCTAGCGATGCGAAACACACACAGTCTCCAAAGATCTGACTACATAAGTGATATTCATAACGTTTTGGCTTGCAGCCCACCTTTCACTTTCATGGAGCATGTCAGTAATAGGTTTACTGTTTAAAAACAAAAAAAAAAAATTCCCAATGTTCGACTGATTGGAGGAATTTAAAAGTGAGCGGATTCTGGGAATCCTTCGAGAGTTCTGGTCCCCAGCGAGGTGTTCCTTTAAACCATTTCTGTGTGCTTCTTCCATGCTGGAATCCCAGTGGGAGTTGTTAAATATACATTAGCAAGAGTGGGGGTGAAAATCATTACATTATATGGAGCATGTTAAGATCAAATGCTTTATTAAAACTGCCTTGTAGTTTATTCAAATCACACTCCGCAAATTAACAGGTTCACGGTGAGTTCAAGCTTTGTTTGGTTTTCGCTGATACAGAGTAAAATATTCAGTGTGTTCTAAGCAAAGATCGTTGAATTAGTGTTAGTTTTATTCAATGAATGATTGATTGATAAACGACATCATATAAACTGGCGTGAACACAATCAAATAACGTCCTTGTAAACAGTTACGAAGTTTACATTATGTACGCGAACTATTAACAGACGCGAAAATGCCCTGAATACATTTATACAATATGACAGAAGACAGAGTAGTATTACAGTAAGCAGACAGAAAGAGACAGAATGAGTTAGAGAGAGAGAAAGAGAGATGACAGAGAATTGCTACATCCCTAGTAACTTGATTTTTTATCTCTCAGAACAGACATGCAGAGAGTCAGACATCCAAACATACTGAAATAGAAACAAACAAACAAAAACAACAGACAGAACTAAATCAGACGAAAACCGCAGAAAATACACACCGACTTCAACATCAAACAGCAGCAACAAAAACAACCACAATAAATAAACTGCTTCAGTGTAAAGTTGCTAACCTTGCTACCAGTATAGATTTTAATAGCGATCAGTTCAAATGACGCTTTAACGCTGTTGAAAAGAGCGTGTATCAATAATGTAAGGTGACCGTCCCGACAGTGTTTACTCTCCACGTGCACAGATCATCAGATCCGCCTCGCATCTGCCGCCCACAACACCCACAATACTCAGTGATACGTCACACCACAGATACTGAATCTCTGGCTCCTCTCTGTCTTCAGAGATAGCTGCTTTTCAATATAACGATTTCATACGAACTAATAAATTCGTAATATTAATGAAACTGTGGGAAAACACAACAACGACTGATTATAAAGCTGCTAACAAATGTGTAGCATTAATTAAACGGTCCGAAACAAAATATGGAGAAACTATAAACGCACTGATATATTTTTGTAATGTTAGTAATGATGGAAGTAAAACAAGTATAAACTATATTTAGTTTTCACGTATTGTACTAATATTAAGGATGGAAGAAATAGAATAATTTCTCCTAATGAAGTCTGACAAAACTAGATGTTTTGCCCACGGGAGGCACATTTTAATAGCTGATTCTCCCCACAGAAGCAAGCCAAAATTTCCTTTACGCCTACATCCGAGTATAAAATCATTTAGCAAACCTTATCGTTTTTTCATATGTGATGACTTTGACATATTCGTTAGGAACTGACTTGTTTGTTCCAAGACTGAAACACTGCAGTGTTTTAGAACAATGACATTGTATCTTATAAAACGCTAGCGACAACGATATGCCATATTTTTTTTTTTTTTTTTTTTATGATTCAGAATAGTTATCAGATTCCGTACGTCATGTTATAAAGGATTTAAAACGATTTATATCGATCAAGGAAACGCTTAGAAGCCTGCAGATAAAGCATGAAGAAAATGGAAATTTGATGAATCCAAAAAAAAAATTGAGGTTTAATATCAAATTGTGACTGTTGGTAACAACGAGGTTAATATCGTAAACAGTTCTGATTTTTAAAATCCATCCGATGTAAATGTCGTGTATGTATATTATTTATGAAAATATTTATAAAAGATAAAAACGGAATTAAAAACTAGTAAATCTTACTTAGTAAATAAATAAATAATATCAAAAAATCACAGAACAGTTTTAACAAGTAGTAAAAATCACACTTCAACACGTTCTGCACGCGCCTCGCAAAGGTACCTACCTGATTTCAGCCGTCGCAGGTGAGGGAAAGCTATCAGATGCTTAATGAAACAGAATAATTTATCAGTGTGTTAGAGATGTGTGTTTTGCACATGTTACACAGAGGTAACACCGAGATGTGGGTGAATACATCATCAACTACGTCACAGCCCGTCAAAGCTGAGTGGAAGCAGCTTTAATAACCTCACATTGTTGTAATTAACCCACATCTCCACAGTGAGCGAATTTAACTGTATCACTTTATTATTAAAAAACAAATAAATAAATAAATAAATAAATAAATAAATAAACAAACAACAACAACTCAACAACAATAATAATAATAGTAATAATAATAATAATAATAAAACAACAAATTATTTTTGGGAATATGGATTATGTAGCGAATTAAAAGCGTATAATGCAAGGTCTCTCTCTCTCTCTCTCTCTCTCTCTCTCTCTCTCTCTCTCTCTCTCTCTCTCTCTCTCTCTCTCTCTCTCTCTCTCTCTCTCTCTCTCTCTCTCTAACACACACACACACACACACACACACACAGATAGATGATTAAATTTCGGTCTTGATGTAAAATACATGAAGCAAAACAGATGCAAGTTAATTTTAATGGTCGATAGAATTAAAAAAAGAAAAAAAGAAAAAAGAAAAACAACAAAGAATTAAGAAAAACTCGTTTGAAGTTTTCAGTGCAGTAAAGGTAACATTTTTTTTTTTTTTTTTTTTTTATAATTCAGTTTTAAAGATGCTGGTTAAGAAAAAAAGGTTTAGTGTTAAAGTAAAACCTCAGATTCAGCAGCGATGTGAAAAACAGTTGTATTTTGTTTGTTTTTAAAAATCAAACAAGGAAACGATTTTCAGAAGTACTGAAGTAGAAAACAGAAGAACAGTATAATACTAATACTACGACAAAATTAATAATAATAATAATAATAATAATAATAATAATAATAATAATAATAATAAACAACAACAACAATAATAATTATGATAACAACAATTAATAATAATAATAATAATAATAATAACAATAATAATAATAATAATAACAATCACAACAACAACAACATAATAATAAATTAATAACTATAAGAATAAAAATAAAGACTAAAAATATAAAAATAAATATAAAAATAAAAATAACGACTAATAACAAATGACAGAGGAGTAAAACAAACCACAGGATTAACTTTAAAATGTGTCCACTCAGTTCTCAATGACGCACTTCACACGTTTTTTTCCCGTGACCAACCAGTGGGGGGGGTGTATTAAAAAGATCGGTTAATACTAATCGATAAAAAATTACCCGTGGAGTAACGACAGCGGGTTTCCTCTCTCGTGTACAGATACACGATTTCTTGAAGAGTAGAAAATATGTACAGTATGTTTTGAATTAAACGAGTAAATTGTAAGTCTCTCTCTCTCTCTCTCTCTCTCTCTCTCTCTCTCTCTCTCTCTCTCTCTCTCTCTCTCTCTCTCTCTCTCTCTCTCTCTCTCTCTCTCTCTCTCTCTCTCTCTCTCTCTATCATCAACTGGCATAAAGCAATATATCTGATATGCAAAAATTAAAAGGATATTAACAAAACAAAGCAACTAGCTAAACAAGTGTATCAAACAGATAACCTCATAGGTGAACCTAACATAATACACAAATAACAAATTATTATTTTATTATTATTATTATTATTATTGTTGTTGTTGTTGTTGTTGTTGATATTAGTATTATTGTAGTTGTTATTAATATTATTGTTTATGTCATACTGTTATTATTGTTATTATTATTGATGTTATTATTATTATTATTATTGTTGTTGTTGTTGTTATCATTGTTATTGTTATTGTTATTATCATTAGTATTATAATTATTACTGTTGTTGTTATTGTTATTATTATTATTGCTATTGCTATTGTAATTATTATTATTGTTGTTGTTGTTGTTGTTATTATTATTATTATTATTATTATTATTATTATTATTATTATTATTATTATTATTTTTAATATTGTTATTGTTATTGTTATTATTACTCAGGTTATATTTGGACACGTGCAGGCAGCCGGTAGCATCTGGAAGATAAGAGCAGACGTAGAACAGCTACAAGCAGACGTAGAACAGCTACAAGCAGACGTAGAACAGCTACAAGCAGACGAACAATCCAGTGTTTGTGGTTACTTAGTACGAGTCATGTACTTTTCCGTGTGTTCATTAGTTATGCATTATGAAGACGAGGTCACTGGCGTCAGCACAGTCTCGTCAGTGTTAATTGCACTCTGCCACAGTGTTAAGTGTCATGTCTCAGGGGCCGATCAAGATTTGAGAGGAGGGGGAGTAATCAGTGTGGATATAAGTTTTTGTTATAAAGAAAATAAAAATAGTCACCAACTTAGATAATTTGATCCCTACGTTGCTCTCCGAGGATTGGTATATAAAGCTGATGTCTGAGACAGTCTAGTCTGGTATTGTACTTACGAATGAACTATTTACAGGTTTCCTGTCTTTCTGTTTTCTTAATTGCGGGTGATTGAAGCCATACGCTGTTACAGCCATTAGTTAATGATAAACAATAAAGATGACGATTTTTTTCCCCTACAGAGATCTTCGAAAAGGTTTGCAGAAGACTGTAAGGTTGCTTTTCTTATTTATTCTCTTTTAAAACTTTCACAAAACAGAAATTGAGTTTCTTCACGAGAATGTATGTTACCGAATTAAAAATGCGAAAGTGAATGCTGTGAAATGCAGAAATAATATACAAGGGAAGTAACAAAAAACAAAATCAAAAACAAAAACCCAATACTTCTATTCACTTGTTAATACAAATGTTCAGAAAAAATAAAATACAGACAACAAAAATTAAAGACGTGTTAAGTTATATCATCATGTCTCAGCTAGATTTCAGCCAAACGCCTTTAAAATACAATTAAAATTAAAACACGATTTCAATCAGCTGCTGTCCCGATGTGGAACGTATATATCACTTGGGATGCTTCTGGCTATCAATATTTATCAATGATCCATTTACAGCTCGTTTCCAGTCGCTGCGTAATTCAAAAAACAATTCATTTCCTCTTTCGCGAGCCTCGATCATTCCGGGCGCCGTACAGTTTGAGTGAAGTGGCATGCTTAATAGAAATAAAATAAAATATTCTCGTCTGATTTGCACACGCATATTTGATAGGTTCCATTGCTACGAAAAGAAAAGAGAGGTGCTTGTTGTTATGAATGAAGAGCCACAAAAGTTGTTAGTTCGAGCTTTTGAAGTTTCGGTAAATGAAATTAATACGGATTAGATCTGAAAGAGAGACTGAACGACCAACAAGACTGACAGACTGACAAACTCATTAGCTGGTCGATTGAATTAGTTCACATGTCCATCTTCTATACAAAGACGTTTAAAATATTAATCAGTTTGTACTGTTTTGCTGGATAATTTCAAATGCTATTGAACATCATATTTTTTTTTTATATCAACGCTATGTTACGTTTGCTGCAATTTTAAAAATAAAGTTTTAAAAAACTTACCGATTTTCTTCGAACCTTCCTGATTTTTTTCAGAATAAGAATTAGCCCAAATAATAAAACAGTCACGAGAATTGCAGATGTTTTTCATCTGAACGGCCTAATAAAACCGTCATCTTTTTTTTTTTTTTTTTTTTTTTTTTTAAACACAAGGCCTCGTAGAACGGTTACCGGGATGTTATACCTGTTGTAACTTAAAACAGATGAGGAAGTAGCACGTCAGAAAGCGACTCTTAACAAAATAACTACAGTTAAATCAGAGAACTGCTACGTGAAGACTTGTAGTTAAATAATACACGAGAGCCAAGAGCAATCAGAAACGATGGCTCTTTCAACAGATCTTTATCAGCAATCAGCAGTGAGCCAAAGAGACTCTCAGAGAACAACAAACAGACGTTTATGCGTCAGTGCTCTCGGAATAAAGCCACTCCCTTCTGGCTCTCCCAGCCCACGGTTGAGTTTTTCGTGAAATAGAAAATATTAATAACATTCTCTACGTGTTGCTCTAATTACCGCACAAGAGAGAGAAGTCTTGGAGAAAAAGAGTCAGACTTTCGTTAATGTATTTTAAATTAGAAGTATCGTAACTGATCTTTTTTGGTACGTTATGCAAGCGGTAAACCAAAGTCTGATGATCAATAAGTTATATGGCTGCGTGTGTTATGTGTCAGCTAATGTGTGTACGCTTTTGTTTCTGAATTTAAGGTTTTATCTTCAGTATAGTTTCTTTTTTTAAATGAGATACTATTTAGTAATGTACTTTTCTATGCTTATGTGTCACTACATTTCTGTATGAATTTGTTTCTGAATTTAAAGTTTTGTTTTTAAGTATATTTTTTTTTTTTTTTTTTTTTTTTTTTTATGAGATAATATCTAGTAATGTACTTTTCTATTCAAGGCTGCTTTATTTGTTCCTGAACTAAACTTTTTTTTCTACAGCATAGTCTCTTTGTAATGCGTTAGTATTTAGTAATGTCCCTTTCTGTTCAAGACTGCATCTATGTGTTTGTTTGTATGATACTGATCAGTTTTGTTATCGTAATCTATCTATCTAACTAATCTATCAGTCTATCTATCTATTTAATCTATCTGTCTGTCTATCTAATCTATCTATCTATCTACCTATCTGTCTGTCTATCTAATCTATCTAGTCTATCTATCTATCTACCTATCTGTCTGTCTATCTAATCTATCTAATCTATCTATCTATCTACCTATCTGTCTATCTATCTATCTATACACACAAACACACACACACACACACACACACACACACACACACACACACACACTCACTCACAGAAATTAACGTACATAGTCATACATACCTAAATGTTGTATATGAGATTGCGATAAAAACCAAATGATCAATATCACTCAGAATTACGGTTTCAAGCATTACATAAATTGAAATAACATCGACAGCAGCTGTTTTTCTGGGATCTTCTTGTAACAGCTAATAGCTGCTTTTATAACGAACCTAATCATTACAATGCGAAATTCAACTCCGAACTAAAGCCTGTTGTATCAAGATGGGAATCGTTAAACGACTTTACAAAACATATATCTTGAAGTGAATCCGTGACACAAAAAACCACGAGGACGGCGACATTGCCCAAATGAGTCGTTAGCTGCGTCAGTTCTAGCGCCAGTCCTTCTTAACTCGATAAATTTCTGTACGTTTTGTTGAAATAACGAGACACTAATCGCCGTATATTTAGATAAGATTTTTACCAGTAAAAACCGAACTAATGAGACAAATGTGCAAATGAAGATGCAATGAGTGGATATGTGGCTGTTCGTGGAATGTCTGTGCTGTTTCACCGGGAATGATCAGGGGAAGGTGTAGCATGGCTGTTATAGCAAAATATCAATACGACTCGAATTTGTCGTGCAACCATCAGAAACATGGGTAGATAGAGCATCAAGGAAAGACCATGCGTTATTGATGCTTTTATCTCTAAGCTAGTAAAAGTTACTATGTCTCGATCCTAGCATCATTCACTTAGATTAAGACAGAAACCGAAATGTAATCACAATCTTCGCTTTAAAGATTTGAGTTTCACGGCTGTTATCTAATTCAGTGTTTTGTATTAACTGAAAGAACAGACAGAAACATGTTGGCCAACAAAGTAATTATATGTTACATAATAATAATAATCCTTACATAAAATTCTGTTTTCTGTCTCTGTTTTGTTCCGATTTCCCCATTTACCACGATTCAGAAGTAATTATCTAAATAGGATAAGTTAATCAGGAAATTAATTTCAACACAGATCAAGAATGGCTGGGGTTACTTCTATATTTTACTTCAAGATTTGCTTAATTAAGAGATGTATTAAAGTGATAGTTTTGGGAAAATGGGAGACTGGTAGGTACATATAATGGCGGAGGTGGTTTCCCCTCTCATATCATCAAAAAGAAAAGATTTAAGAAAAACGTATATTTGACTTCTAATGATAGTACTGGATGTCGTTTAACCTTCATTCGTTCATTTATTATTTCATTCTTCCATTTTCTCATTTCATTCTCATTTTTTTTAATTCCATTATTTTATTCTCTCATCCTTTCATTCTGATATTCTTTCATTTTCTTATCATTCTTTCATTCTCTTATTCTTCGTTAATTCATTTAACTGGTTCGTCCTTTCTCTTTCTACGCTGATTTTTATTTGTCTAAGCTGTAACGGAGTCTTACTATTCCATTGTTCTCCAGCTGGGAAATTAAATTGATTGAAACGGAGATCATCATGACCAACGCAGAGAAATCCAATACCATCTTCCATTCTAAACCGTCATCGCCATTTTGATTAGAAAGCTGAGGACGTGCCTCTGCAGGCCAGACCAGGCCTGAAACTGTTTTAATGATGGGCGTAGTGAAAAAAAGAGAAAAGTTCTCGATCAGATTAATAATATGCAAGCAAAGCTTTCAAAACGTCCGGCCGGTAAACACAACGTGCTTTTCCTCGAAATCCTGAATTTGTCGAATTCTCTTCTAACGTCATATAATTACTACATTTAATATTGCTTTATGCGTGCCCTGCCATTGATCTGTCATTTCAAAAAAAAAAAAAAAAAAAAATCAAATAAAAAAAAAAAAAAAAAAAAAATCTCTTCATCACGTAGAACTATTCTCACGTATCCTTCCGCTCATTAAAAACCCAGGAACTAATTGAAACAAGCTACGTTCACCTTCCCCTAGCGCAAAGTGACCTGGACGTTATGACGTAATGACACGTATTTCGTAATGGCAATGTGAATATAACGAATTAACGATTAATTATCGTCTTACAGAGAAATGTCTGCGGTATTCTATTAATATAACAGTGTGTGTATAAATAGCATGCAATCGTTATTATACGTGGAGCTGGTAATATCCAAACCTTATCGGAGAATACAGATCAATTTCAGTACATTTGCAAGAGACGGCAATAACTGTTATCATACACAACAAACACACAAAACAACGAAGTAATGGGTACTTTTTGTTAAAACAAAATAATGAAAGAGTTAGAAAGCTGTATCTGATTGAATTGGTAGATAAATTTGAACCCAGAGAAACAAACAATGAACGGGGGTGTGGTGGATGTATGAAAGAACAAACAGAAATAAAGTCAGAAATTGAAAAATGTTTAGATAGAAAGGTTGGAAGCGATGGAGGGATTCGATTTTCAAATACACAGCGTTTACATATTTAATGGAATTATATTCTTTAGACGCCTACGTCCGTTAAATATATAAGATGACTGTTAATATCATTTTATTTTATTTATTTATTATTATTTTTTAAAAATCTCTTTCATCTTTCAAAAATACAGAGATTCTCTATAATTAATTGTCTAATGCATCATAGAATTTTATACTCACAAACAATCAAATTATCCCTTTACTGATAAATAAATAAAAATTAAAATAAAAGAAAATAAATAAATAAGAAAGACAGGAAGAAAAAACAAAAAACAAAAGCCTAACAGATCATTATTTATAAGGTGAATATCTTGTTTGTCGTTCAAATGGAAATGGATTCACTGTAACATTGTAACAAGCTTTTCAAAATTTTGCTCTGAAAATAGGAAACATTTGGTTTTCAAGTATCCATTTCGAATCTTACTCAGATTCCTTCATTACTTATTAATGGGTCTTAAAAATCAATCCTCCTCAGCGCATCCTTTGAACAATTTCCCGTTCCAGCCAGTGCCCATCGGAGATAAAACAGTTTCAGTTTGAGATTTAGAAACTGACAGGGCAGCCTTTAAATTGTGACGTTTACGCGGTGTACCAGTCTATGGTGATAATGGGGCGTGTGTTGGTCTACTTGGATGGGGAGACCAGTTTGGGGGCTGAAATGTTTAACTGTATTAATTTTTTTTTTTGGATTCCTCGAGGTCTACTAACAACTACTAACACAGAAACAAAAAATTAAAAAAATTCCGATTGTTTATTTTTATAATTTTTTATTCCCCACTTTATAGCGCATTGTATTTAGCATGAACCAAGTCTAAATTTATTTACTGAATTAAAAGAAATGATTATTTTTTATTTAAGATTTTTTTGGGAATTTATATAATATTTAATCAGTAAGTTTCTTATCTCATTTGCTCAGTTTTGGTTGTTGAGATTTCAAACGAAAATTACATCAGCTGATTTTAATGCTGATTTTATGAGCTTTAGAAAGAGAGAGTAGAATTGGCCAGATTCTCTTTCAGGATTTTAATGTGATGTTTGCATTGAAGAATGCCATACATAAGTTTGAACTAAAATTGGTACTAGTCAATTTGTTTTATTTCTAAAGTTATTGCTTGATTTTTTGTTTTTGTTTAATTGCCCTTGTTTTGCTAGCTGTTTATCATTAGCAGAGAACTATTTTTTCCCTTGAATTGCGGGATTCTTAATATAATTATTATCTGTGAAGCTCTGTAACATTAGATTCAAAATGTGTTAAATACACGATTTAACACCACAGTTCTTTTCTTCCCTCATTACAGCTTCTTGGAAAATGTTACAAGACCAGATGTTTATGTATTTTTATTCTTATTCATTTATTTTTATTCTTATTCATTTATTTTTATTCTTATTCATTTATTTATTTTCTGGAAATCAGACACAGGAAAGTAAGCGATGTTGCTGCATTCCGTGACTTCGTTTTCTTCATTTAATTCATCAGAGGAATTTTTTTTTTTTTTTTTAAAGAAGATTGAAATGAAGGAGTTTATTAGAAGAAGGAAGAACAAAAAAAAAAAAAAACAGTCACGTGGTCATGCAGGTGCTAAAAAACAGCAGACCGCCGTACAAACAGACAGCGTGACAGGTAAAGAAGCTCTTAAAATGTTTGTTGCTTCTTTGCGAACGCAACAATCTGCAACACCGATGAACGCTGGCGTTTAAAAACAGTTATATTTATTGAAGCAACAAGCAGCCATTTCTGTCAGGCTGGCAACGCGTTTTAAACTGTTTTGACGAGTGTGTGTGTATACAAAACACTCGTACAGATTCCTTACTGTGTGTTTTTTTTCTTTTTAATTCTTTCTTTCTTTCTTTACTGTCGATTCAAACGTAACATCTGCTTTGACTAGGAAACCTGGGATAACACGTACAGCAACACTGTTAACCGCAGTTTCCTGTGATTTCCCGCAAACTGTGATTAATACGCGTTTATTTATGCTCGAATTCATTAAGAATACTCAGGTGGCGAAACCAAACAGCCTTTCGTTTCCATCTCGTCATAAAGCGCTTCAGTTCCAGCGTTTTCATCCGCGTTATGTAATTATGATCTGATAAAAAAAAAGCCCGTTAAATAATTACACGTTTCGCGAAAAACGCTGAGTTATATTTAATTCCTTCCCTAATTTAGAACGGCTACTGAAATATTGGATATTAGTAATACATTTTTTTTAATTTCTTATCTTTAGAATAAAGAATGAGCATTTGTTTCTTATTAAATACTAATATTAATCAGTAAAGGTAGGCGTAAAAATAAAAACTGCATCGTAAAAAAAAAAAAAAAAAAAAAAAAAAAAAAATTTGTTGTCTGAAAACTGGAACTTTTTGATATGGCACGTGCATCGACTAATATTAATTGTAAGCCGTGTTTCCGTTCCCGTTTCAAAATGTTGCATTTTAAAACACACACACACACACACACACACACACACACACACACACACACACACACACACACACACACACACATATATTGTTAGTATTGTGAAAGCCAATTTTGTTTATAATAAAATAAAAATTATAGTTTCAAAAACAATAACTTCTTTTCTTCTTTTTCTGCTTTTATTTATTTATTATTCTTTATTTTTTTTACCCAAATTAAACAAATTTCCTTTTGTTTAAATCAGATCAGAAAAAAAAAAAAAAAAAAAAAAAAAAAAAACACAACAAAAACCCCATCAGTTTTATATCTCTTGCATCTACTGCCAACTAACACAATGTTTTCGCATAACGTTTTCATTTTTTTATTCTCTCAGCCTGCACGCAGTCTTTCTCCTCCTGTCTGACTGGTAACAATACTGAGATTATCTGAACTTCCAAAAAAACAACAAAAAAACTCTAATGTTTTCTCAGGTGTATTTTTCTACCTGGCCACACGCGGGACAAAAAAACATCTCTCTCTCTTTTAACTATTCTTTCTGAAGTCTCTGGGGTATCTCAACCCATGTTCTCCATCTTTGACGGTTCCCAGATCTCAGTCAGAAAAACTGGAATCCTCGGCTCGTTACAACGGTCTTGTACGCGGGACGTTATGAGAATGAAGAAGACATCGAGAGCTTGGAGAATGGAAAGAATCTCTGGGAGAATTCGCGCCTCGAGCGAGCAGACGTGAACGATTACGTCTGTCAGACGACATTACGGCCCGCGAAGTAGAAACAGCAGAACAGCGGAAAAAAAAAAAAAAAAAAAACGCTTGAAGTAAAACGCAGGTCTGTCGATGAAGATGATTCCTTTGAAATATTGTTATTACACGCTGTATGGGAAGAAGAAGTAGGAAAAAAAAAAAATGTAAATAAAGGGGAAAAAACTAGAACCATATGCGGAGATACACAATCACAACATGCGTTTATATATACACTAACGGAACAGACGTTAATAAAATATATACAAACAAACGCCGAGCCATAATAAACAAACATGTACGCAAATAGAAACATTTGTACAAATACAGTCACATATTGTCGTCACAGTTAATGTTATTACTTTTCTGTTGATATTTTTAAAATATGTAATTGTATATTTTTGTAAATGTCTGTGTATATATGTCTGCGTCTGTCTCTATATGTCTATATATACTGTATATGTGGTGTGTGTATATATATATATATGTATATGTATGTGTTTGTGCGTGTTTATGTGTATATGTATATACGTATGTATGTATGTAAGTTATATGTGACTGTGCATACATGCCTGCTTGTATGTATCTATGCATGTATGTATGTATGTAAATATGTACGTCTGTGTGTATAAGTGTGTGTGTGTTTATGTATGTATGTTTATGTACATATGTACGTAAATATGTTAAGTATTTAACATCTGCACAAAGCACTGAATGCTCATATCGCCTACATACGGTCAATTCTCGCAGCTGATAATAAGTTCACGATCGCAGATAAAACCGCTGAATGTTTTTTTAATACATCGTAATCTTAATTCACTGCAGATATCTATCAACTGTTTACATGCCTCAGTGACGACTATGTTACTTATGTTCGTTACTTATATTTTTCTGTTTTTAAAATGTGTTTGCTTCTCGAAAGACGTACGTCATACTTTTGAAAGGTTATCTGTCATGTTGATGTTCTGCCGAGTGTCATAATAACAAGAAGTTTTTATCGATTTGCACCGCACCTTGTTCCCATTGTCACGAAGTTACTTATAAACGATATTAATGTTGTTTACGGAAAAAAAAAAAAAAAAAAATATGTATATTGTAAATAATGGTAAACAGCAAAAAAAAAAAAAAAAAAAAATCAGTTAAGTTGTTTGTTTAAAATCTTGTCGGTCATTTTCGGTAAACTATGTGAGTTATTGTTTTTCAGAGTTGGTAATGATTTTTAAAAGTGATTTATTTATTTTTTAGTGATAGAGAGACAGGCAGGCAGACAAAAAGATATAAACATATATATATATGTGTATGTATCTATGTATATAAAATCACTTTTTAAAACATCACGAATTACATATATGTGTGTGTGAATGTGTGTGTGTGTGTGTGAGTGAGTCCGTGCAAAATAATATTCAGATAAGTGCGTATATCCATGTAATTTATCATAATATATACATACATAAGAAACTGTTTCTCTCTTTAAAGAACTGGGTGTGTACATGTATGATTAAACACTGGAATACACAATGGAAAAGAGAATGTAGTATGTTTGAGCGTACAAATGTGTGTTTTGTAAGTGCATGTATTTATATTTTTTATATGTGTAATTTTCTGCATGTGTGTGGCCTTTCTCATCAAACACCATAACACATTTCATAACTTAAAAAAGAACTGAAACATAAATTTTAAATTGTCTATTAACAAGTACAGTCCCACCTAATCGTAACGGTTCCTTCGGTGCGAAATGAGTACACTCAACAAACCCAGTGACCTCTTGAGCGGGGGGGGGGAGGAATAACCTCCGCCATAATGCCTGAACCGTCGACTCTCGTCTGCTTCTGATAACTGGAGAGGCGCGTGCCTCGTGGATTACATATCGCAATTACAGTGGCGTGAACTATAACCTCGTATTGGACCTGTTACGTAAGCTTCGCTTATTTCACCGGGAGGTGTTGACTACGATGAGAATAACAGTGGTTCGCGATATTAACACAGAACAGCGACTGCCAAATTTTTAAGTGGGAGTAATCGAGTTTTGATTGAGGGGCGGGCTGCTGGGCTGGTTCTCATTGGTTAAAAAAAAAGAAATTGAGAAAAAAAAAAAAATACCAGGAGTGTTGGTTGTTATTTGATAAAGGCTTCCTGGTACGATTGTTGATGTTTTTTTCTCGTTCCAACTACTGCTCCAAAATTTTTTTTTTTTTTAATTTTTTTTTTTTTTTTAGTTTGTGGTATGTACTTTTTCGTCTGTAAGAAAGTAAAAAAAAAGAATAATTAAAAAAAAAGATTTCTTGCTGATAACTGGACTATTATTATCATTATATAAAAGCGTAGTAGGTATGTGGTATTGATACTTGTGTTGACTGTGACTACTACTACTACTTCCACCACCACTACTACTACTACTACTACCACTTCTACTACTACTACTACTACTATTACCACTACAACTACCACCACCACTACTACTACTACTACCACTTCAACTACTACTACTACTACTACCAATACCACTAATTTATTTATTTATTATGTTGTTGTTTATTTGTATATATTTGTATGTGTAATAGATATAGACAAAGAACAGTTATTATATATCAGATCAACAGTTTCTGTGTAATGCTGATATGAAAGAAAAAACCCATATAAGCAACCCTTATCCATTGTAACAGTACGGATTCTGTTATATTCAAGTTTAAAAATAATAAAGAAAATAAATATATAACGCATAGATTTTTAAGAAGCCGTCAAAAAAAAAATAATTATATTTATATTTTATATATATATATATATGTAAACAAAATACAAAGCAAAATAAAATATTTCATGTCAAATACTGTAAATAAATAAACAAATCGTCAAATAAATAAATAAATAAATAAATAAATAAGTAAATAAATTAGTTAGTAATCAAGTTTTATTTTTAAAAAACATCATGGTAATACTCGTGTTAGAGTAATACAAATATTTTTATTACTGAAAAGTTTTTATTCCAGAAAAAAAAAAAAAATTGTTTTAATGTAAAACAGTTTTTTGTTTTATTTTCTTGTTTCAGTTTCCAAATTAAAAAAAAAAAAGAAATTAAAAAAAAAGAAGAAGAAAAAAAAACAGGAAGAACGAAACTAGTTCTCAAAAGAATAATTTAATCACATCTTAAAAACCAGTAACCAATCTTCTCACATAAACGGAATTAAAACAGAAAGCCAACAAAAAAAACAAAGCTAATCGTGAACACAAAGAATACAACATCAATAACGAGAAACGACAACAAGAAACCGAAGTAAGAAAACAAAGAAGAGTCTAAATGGGATTTGTGTTTACAGTGACGAAGCCACGTTATCAAAGAGAGGAAATGTAAGAATGTTTGTTGCAGTAAATGAAACACGAGCTGGTATCAGATGAATTACTAGCGAGAAGACATTGAGGCGCATAGCGTCACAGAAAAACACGCGGCACGTGGGAACTGGGCATCTCTGCTGTGCGGTCACAGTAAACGAGTTTGTATTAGCCAGTGTCTGATGTATTAGCCAGTGTCTGATGGTCAGTGTCTGATGTATTAGCCAGTGTCTGATGTATTAGCCAGTGTCTGATGGTCAGTGTCTGATGGTCAGCGCTGATGTATTAGCCAGTGTCTGATGGTCAGCGCTGACGTATTAGCCAGTGTCTGATGGTCAGTGTCTGATGTATTAGCCAGTGTCTGATGGTCAGTGTCTGATGGTCAGCGCTGATGTATTAGCCAGTGTCTGATGGTCAGCGCTGATGTATTAGCCAGTGTCTGATGGTCAGCGCTGATGTATTAGCCAGTGTCTGATGGTCAGCGTTGATGTATTAGCCAGTGTCTGATGGTCAGGGCTGACGTATTAGCCAGTGTCTGATGGTCAGTGTCTGATGTATTAGCCAGTGTCTGATGGTCAGTGTCTGATGGTCAGCGCTGATGTATTAGCCAGTGTCTGATGGTCAGCGCTGATGTATTAGCCAGTGTCTGATGGTCAGCGCTGATGTATTAGCCAGTGTCTGATGTATTAGCCAGTGTCTGATGGTCAGGGCTGACGTATTAGCCAGTGTCTGATGGTCAGTGTCTGATGTATCAGCGCTGATGTGTCTGATGGTGGTCAGCGCTGATGTAGCCAGTGTCTGATGGTCAGCGCTGATGTATTAGCCAGTGTCTGATGGTCAGCGCTGATGTATTAGCCAGTGTCTGATGTCAGCGCTGATGTATTAGCCAGTGCCTGATGTATTAGCCAGTGCCTGATGGTCAGCGCTGACGTATTAGCCAGTGTCTGATGGTCAGTGTCTGATGGTCAGCGCTGATGTATTAGCCAGTGTCTGGTGGTCAGTGTCTGATGGCCAGTGTCTGATGGTCAGTGTCTGATGGTCAGCGCTGATGTATTAGCCAGTGTCTGATGGTCAGCGCTGATGTATTAGCCAGTGTCTGATGGTCAGCGCTGATGTATTAGCCAGTGTCTGATGGTCAGTGTCTGATGTATTAGCCAGTGTCTGATGGTCAGCGCTGATGTATTAGCCAGTGTCTGATGGTCAGCGCTGATGTATTAGCCAGTGTCTGATGGTCAGCGCTGATGTATTAGCCAGTGTCTGATGGTCAGCGCTGATGTATTAGCCAGTGTCTGATGGTCAGCGCTGACGTATTAGCCAGTGTCTGATGTATTAGCCAGTGTCTGATGGTCAGTGTCTGATGTATTAGCCAGTGTCTGGTGGTCAGTGTCTGATGGCCAGTGTCTGATGGTCAGTGTCTGATGGTCAGCGCTGATGTATTAGCCAGTGTCTGATGGTCAGACACTGACATCACTGAAATATCCGTACTTTTTATTTGTTGTATTTATATGATTGTGTGTGTGTGTGTATGTATGTGTGTGTGTGTGTGTGTGTGTGTGTGTGTGTGTGTGTGTGTGTGTGTGTGTGTGTGTGTTTATACACATACAAAACTAACTGAAATATCCGTATGTGATATGACTTTTTATGTTACACATTTCAAATAATTTATATGGTATAATTGATTATTTACGTATATACAAACCAAAAGTAACTTAAATATCCGTGTATAATATCACTTTTTATTTGTAATATTTGAAATTATTATTTATGAACATACAAATAAAACTGACTGAAATATTCAACCTGCCGATCATTTTCTCATGTTTGTAACCCTCTTTCTATCTTTCTGTTTCATTATCTCTCACACACTCTCATCTTTCTTCTGTCTATCTGTTTACTGTCTTTGTCATTCCTTTCTTTCCTGTCTCTCACTCGTCTCTCCAGCTGTCTCACAGCACGCGAGCATTTTGTGACTCAGACAACAACTCATATAACACAGCAACACACACTCGCGCTCACACACACACACACACACACACAAACACGTTTATAATACACAACATTTATAACACACAAACACTTTTATAATATACAACAACATTTTCTTACACAAAACACACAGTGCATTTCGTGCTTCTTCAACAACATAATAATTAAAATACTGATCCGTGCTGTCAACCCAAACCCTTGTCAAACAGGATTAGCAGTTATGGGCATAGTAGTACAGTACAAGTGTATTTTTCGTACAAGCTTTTGTACTCACGAATCTTCAAGGCATCGAAATCGTTTTTGTTTTTTTTTTTTCTTCTTTTCTTTTCAGCATCATTTAAATAGAAACAGTTCAATAAACCCTGGCCTAATAAAATCTACGTGAACTGTTAGTACTGAATTTAGTACACAATGAGAATGTAGTTCAAACATCATTTAAAAACAAACAATTCAATAATCCTAGAATAACAAAATCTACGTGCAGAGTTTGTAGTGAATTGAGTACACAGTGGGAACCTAGTTCAACAAATTGATTTATTCTAATGAGATCAATTTAATCTGACAAAGATATATCTTTAGAAAAACAAATTTCCCAGACTGATGATGATAGTCGTGTTTTATTAATTCGACATCTCTAAAAATAAAGGATTTTATTTATTTTAAAGTATATTTGGTAGTAACAGTTTTAACATTAGTATTAAATTTGTTACATATATAATGATGACGATGATGATGAAGATGATGATAATAACATTAACAATAATAATAATAATAATAATAATAATAATAATAATAATAATAATAATATTATTATTATTATTATTATTATTATTATTATTATTATTATTAACATAGTTGTTTTTTGTTGTTGTTGTTGATTTATTTCTTCTTATAATTGTTGTTGTAGTTGTTTTGATTTTTGTTTTTTCACTTTCATGTGGGCAGAAGTTCATCATCAGTAGACAATGGAAACAAGAACAGGAAGTTTGTAACTAAATGCCAACAAAAGTGGCGACACACCGACTGCATTAAAATCTCAGAAACGACATTTCAGAAAATGTTTTTCAGCCTATTTCCTAAAAGTGCGAAGTTATTATATACAACTCTTCAAAAATGAGCAACAGATGAAGCCTCAAACCATTCGAGAAGTCTTTTATTATGCGTGATTTTGTTTGAACTTTTCATTTTTGTTATTTAAAATATTTAATCTGTTTAACATGCAAACTGTTTCCGAGAGAGAGGAGGGGAAGAAAAAGACAAATGGAAAGACAAATAGTCTGAGAGACAGGATGTTTTTGGAACTGGAAAATAGTTTTGTTCAAATAACAACATTGACAGAGAGAGAAAAAAAGAGAGAGAGAGAGAGAGAGAGAGACAAAAGAGAGAGAGAGAGAGAGAGAGAGAGAGAGAGAGAGAGAGAGAGAGAGAGAGAGAGAGAGAGAGAGAGAGAGAGAGAGAGAAAATCATAATACTTAAAAACTTTCTCCTTTCTCATTTTTACTCCTCATCATCTTTATCTTTCTTTCTGTAGATTACATTTTTACAAATAAAAGACAATTCTCTGAGATCAAACAGAGACAGTTTCTGTATCCAGTGTAAAGATACGTGAAGTTTTCAACAGAATTAGCACTCGACGATTATCAAATAATCTCAAAGATTTTTCCCAATGACGTAATCAAAGTCACTGTAATCTGTTGGCATCACGTATTGCTACAAATGACAGAGTCGGGAGAATAGAACCTTTCAATGATACCTCATTGTTATTTGCACGACACACTCTGGTAATCAAGCTACATTCTCTGTAGTGTTGTTTTTTGGATAATAGAACAGATACTCGATACCATTTATCGAACAAGCAAAGCCTTCCCAGGCATAATTCTATTGATTTTAAACCATCGAGTTTCCTCTGTTACAAAGTGTGAGAAAATCGTGGTCTGAAAGTATAAGATTCGGCGGTTGAAACGTCTTTTTTTTTTTTTTCCATTGTTGTCTGTCTTTTTGTGTGTGTCTCTCAGTATGTTTCTCCGTTCATGTTTGTGTATGTGTGTAACTGAAATTTATTACAACGTACATTCGATGTAATCGTTTCCACTTTCCGGTTATCGTTATGAGATCGTAGAAATATCCACTTCAGTTATATTACGTTTCATTTATTACATATATCACTCAGTTTTGACTATTTAAATGTAGGGATTCACAAAAAATAGACGTTAACGTATTTACATATTTATTATATCACTGTGACTCTAACATGGCATGTATTCTTGTCAAAAGATCGATCTTGTCACCTGAAGCAAGACAACATCATTTTGATAAGCTTTAATCCGGACAACGATGCTGTAATCCCAAAACTGCGGTTTAATTAAGTGAAGGCGAGGTCACTCATGGTTCAGATATGGGTTAAAGGTCACTAGGGACCACTGACCAATCAGCGATAACGTCTTTTCGTCACTTGGTTTTACTTCCGATTACCAACAGCGATACACGGCATCTCTTGTGAATTAATGTCGTCCCGGTAATCAGTCAAACTGAGTATCAGGATGACAGTCGTAGCATTGTTTTCTTTTCAGCTAGAGATTATCTATTTTATTATTGGTTAGTAAATTAGCATGAACATCTGCATCTATATCTAAACACACCAAACATACGCGCATATATTATATTATATATATATATATATATATATATATATATATATATATATTTATAAACCTAGAATGTATAAGCATGTTTCATTGTGTGTGTGGATATCTGATATTAGGCATACAAATACACACACACCCATACACACATCCATACACATGTATGTATCAATATACCTATATATCAATGCATTTATCAGTACAAACATATTCGTACCTACATTCACAGATTTATACATAAATCAATACTCAGAAACAAACATACACATATATACCTGCAAACACACAATATTATTATTATTACACATACACATTTTTTTCTCAATATATTTAATTTACAATTGTAAGCAGTGTTACTCTTTTTGTATTCAATGCACCTTTAATTTATAATCATACAACAAATATTGAAAGAAAGTTCAGCAATCAGTACTCTGTTAATTTACTTTAGAAAAACAATTATTACTCATTATGAAAACATCCAAAGAACATTTTCATGTTATCGTGTGTGTTAACATCAGCATGGAAAACCCATTAGTAATTCTGTACGAAAATTGCGGATGTATTTATTTAGTGTGAGCTGATGAAATAAGAGCAATCTGTTTATTTTTTTTTTTTTTATATGGACTTAGGCTATGTTCTGACAATGAAGCCATTAACTGTTAATTTTCATTCACATGATTTTTTTTTTTTTTTTTTTTTCCTTGTTGTATGTTTTGTTTTTTGGGGTTTTTTTTTTTTTTTTTTTTCGACCGTTGTTGCATCAGGGATGAAGATGAAGTGAATGAAAATTTGACAACTGTTCTTTTCTTCTTTCTTCTTCTTCTTTTTAAAAAAAAAAAAAAAAAGCCTCTATGTTTTTATTATTTATTTGTTTATTTACTTTTGTATGTTGTTATTGTTAATAAACAAACTTTCAATAGATATGATGCCTGATAATAATTAATGAAATTTTTCTGTACAATATTTTCTGTCATCATCAAGGAAATTATTTTATTATTATTATTTTATTTTATTTATTTTTGACATTAGCAGAATTTATGTTGAATCACTTTTATTTTGAATATTTCACTTGTGGCCTATTTTTCGTTGTTCATATAAATGCGCTTTAAAAATAAAACAGAGATAAAAAAAAAAAAAAATGAAAAAAATTTTATGTCAGATATTTTAATAAAACGAGGAAATAAAAAAAAATAATAATAAAAAAAAAAATAGATATGTTTGTCTCTCGGTCACCTACATCTTAAATTTACTGGTCAAATTTATAAAACATTTACTAAAGATAACAATCAGCACTGCTAAATGAAAATCACACTTCGTTAGAAAATTAATTAAAAAGGTCGCCATTTGTAATAATCAATACTAGTAACAGGCAGAGATCACACGACTGGTTACCCGAAACCGTTACGCTGTAAAGCAGCCTGAAACGCCGGACACCAGTGTAAATTAATGCACTAAAATGTCAACATGATGTTAATCGCTAAACCATGCGGTTCCAGTCACTGGAGGCAATATTTAGATTTAACGATTTTTTGTTTTATATTTGTTCACTAGACGTAATTAATACACGCGTTATAGTCACTGTATACATGTTTACGTGTATATAAATAAAAAGAGAAAAGAATTCAGATACGTTTAATTAATACGTATAGATATGAAGTCCGACAAACCAATACATTAATGATAGCAACAACATCATCATAACAGTGAGAAAGTCAAAGGGAGAAATAACTGACAAATACAAAAATTCAAATGCTGAAGGTGAAAAATACAGGAAGAAACGCAGAAAGCATGCAAACTGGATATTTCCTCTTCTTCTTCTTCTTCTTCTTCTTCTTATTATTATTATTATTATTATTCACCTATTAATGAACAAGACAAGTAAGCAAACAAAAAAGAAACAAAATAGTCACTTGAATTTTTTTTTTTAAAAACAAACAAAAACGATTTTTACAGGTAATGTATGATAACATAACATTGATAAATCTTTCCTTTTAAACAGCACGAGAATCAAACAACAGCAGTTGTAAATTCTTAACGAAGAAGTATTTTAGGACATCTGACATACTGTCAACAGAAAATACACGAGAGAAAAAAAAAAAAAGTATAACACTCTCAACTGATACACGGGACCTTCGTGGAAAACCGCGACTGCGGCGAAGTTTACGGAAATATCCGAGTAACGAAATCGACACAACTCTCCGTAGAATTCTCGTTCACGTCTGAAGCGCTGGCGGTGTTTCGTTCTGTTCAAGCGCTCGAGAGTGCTTGACTCAGACTCACTCAGCAGACACTACGGAATCGTCTGACAGATACCCAGGGTCGCTACGCGCGGAATTCCAGTCGTGTGCCTGGAACTATCGTGTCAAGCTAACTGATCATAAATGACGAAAACATGTCGTCTGTTCAGCGAGGCAGTAATCCCAGCATGCAATGATTGACGGCCGGCAAGGGATTTCGTTTTATTTTGGGCCGCTCTCCTGGGACCGCTGACACGTTTGCGATCAGTACATGCATTAGGAGACGGTGACAGGAATAAATACTGGTATTATTGCTGTTATTAATATGCTTGGTAAATGCATACTCTATCAGAAGAACATGAGGACGGAATCTATCAGAAGTAATGAGCATGTCATACATGTTAACAACATTTAATTACTTTTAAGAATAAATGCTGTAGTGGCTGGGGTTGTTGCTGTTGCTGTTATTATTATTATTATTATCGTTCTTGATATTAATGTTGTTTTAGTCATTATTATTATTATTATTATTATTATTATTATTATTATTATTATTATTATTATTATTATTAAAAAGTTCTACTGCTGTTAATGTTAATTAAATCGAAGACGAACGTATTAAAAGTCAAATCATACCATATCTGCTTATACCATGCATAGTGATATAAACCTACTGTTTGTGTACATAAAAATCACTGGCTAGAAAAAAACATTCTTGTTTTTTTAGTTTCAAAAAAACAAAACTTTTTCTAGTATTATATATATATATATATATATAGTACAAATATTTATTTATTTTTTCTTTACATTTAAGAACAGAACTGTGGAAGCAAGCACGTTATTAAGCGATGTCAGAAATTGAAAATTTTCAGTGGCTTATTGAGTGAAGAATAAGGTTTTAGAATTTGATTTTCCTGTATCGAATACAGTAATCGTCAGTTTGCCAAATGACACCAGTAACATAATTTACTGTGATAGCTTCAAACGATTTCACTCAGAATCCGTGACTGTTTAGTGTCTTTCTTCACCAGCTACCATAAACAGCGTCTGATTCCTTTTAACAAATGAAAATGTATCCTCAGTTCCTTTTCTTTCGTATTTGTTAAGAAAATTAAGGTTTTTGCCAAATAAAAACCGCCTACGTTAATTTTGATTTCAATGGCAACTGGAAAACAATGTGTCTATAATATATTTTTCTTTCTTTTTTTTCTTTAGTCAGTTTTTTAAAAAGGTCGCAAGACATTTGGGTTATTCCCCTTGTTTTGCTTAATTTCGTACGCCATTTTTTTTTTTATTTTTTTTTAGAGAATTAACTGAATTGGGGATTCATTTGCATTTGTTCGTGTACGTACGTACGTATGTACGTGTGTATATGTGTGTATATGTGTTTTGTGTATGTATGTGTGTGTGTGGGTGGGTGGGTGTTGAACACCTCTGATATTCACGGAACTGTCAAAAGAGGACGAGGTGTTACGTTTCTGTGAACTGGTTTCAGATACGGTGTGAACGATTGCTACAACAACTGCAAACCACTAACAGATTACTTAAAAATTCACTAGCTAGATACGCCTTTGCGCACATTCAGTACATTTGCTTATTGATATATTGACAGATAGACAGACAGGTAAAACAGAAAGAGTGAGAGATATACAAACAAACAAAAAACAGAGACAGACAGTATCAAAGAGAATCCTGTATATGAATCATTTAATGAAATTTTAATTAAAATGTACAGTGCATATATGTATGTATATACGTATGTATGTATGTATGTTTGTAGGTAGGTAGGTATATGTATGTTCGTTTGTGGGTATGTATGTGTGTGTATATATATATGTGTGTGTGTGTGCATATGTATGTGTGTATGTATGTATGTATGTATGTATGTATGTATGTATGTTTGTATGAATATAATATGATATAATATAAATATAAATATATACACACATATACACATATGCATACATATATACACACATACAAACATACACACATACACATCTACATATAAAAACATAATACTAGTTATGTATGTATGTATGTATGAATATAATATAATAATATAATGTAAATATATACACACACACATATACATATACATACATACATACATACATATATCTATATTTGAACTGATAGTTGTTATAACTGTGTATATTTCGACTACTTTACAAACTCGTAGTTCATTGACAATCACGCCTATCATCTGTTTACCCTCACATCCACACTCGTCCATCTTTTGTTTCCTAATTATGGTAACAACAAATGATGAACAGTCTCAACACAAAGGTATTCGAGGAAGCAATTTCCGTTGTCAGGTGAGATCAAAGCCAGCAGGTATTTTTTTTTTTTTTTTCAGGCGCAGAAGAACAAGAATCTGTGTTATTACTTTTATTCAGTTTGAGAAAAATCTAACCACAGCATGTCGTGTTTATTAGATGAATACAAAACATAAAATAAAACTGTTATATCCCTTTACAAATAATAATTATAATAATGATGATGATGATGATGATGATAATGACAATGATGATAAATGATAATAATAATAATAATATACTAATAATGATGATGATGATAATGAATGATAGTAATGGTGATGATGATAATAAATGATATTAATAATTATGATGTAATAATATTAATGATGATGATGATAATGTTGATGATGATGATAATGAATGATAGTAATGGTGATGATGATAATAAATGATATTAATAATTATGATGTAATAATAATAATGATAATGATGATTACAATAAATGATAATAATAATAATGATGATGATGATGATAATGTTGATGATGATGATGATAAAAACTGCCAATGACGTTTTTGTTAATAAAGTATATAGCAAATAAATACGTGTACAATAATATCTTTGATTTTTTTCCTCATATTTTAACATTTTTGTCGTAAGCTTCAATTTAAAATGAAACATTTTACCGTACAAGTAAACAGGTCACCAATATAAGACACGCATTTATAAAGTTATCTTAAAACGGACATCAAACGTTCTTAGATATAAACTAACTCATCTAAAAGTTTCTAAAATGAATCTCTCCATCTGTTATGTTGAACTAATTTTTAAATTAGAAATAAGTTCAGCCTCATGTAGCTATCCATGTAACCACAAACATATCTTTTTATACGTGTATTGCTCTAGATATCACTCGTAAGCTTGCTCATAAAGGACAAAAACGCACGAAATAAGGATAAAATATTCACTTGTTAATAAACTGATGGAAAAATAAGTTATTTTCAAGTCTGTGTTCAATTCAAGCGAGAAAGTTTTTTATGAATCTATATTGAAATTAAAAAATATATATTATAAATAAACAAGAAAGAAAGAAAAAAATCAAACAAATAATTAATAAAAGAACGAAAGAGCGAACATACAATAATAAAAAATCGACAAATAAACCAAACAAAAATTAATATAAAGATAAAAACCTAAAAAAAAAAAAAAAATAATAATAATAATAATAAAAATAAAAATAAAAAATTGAAGAAGAGAAGAAATGAAAGAACGATCAAAAGAGAACAGAAATATGAATATCTGTTACGAAGTCTATTTCATACATAACGAATACGTTCGTCTTTGTGCAAATCGGGGCTGAAATAAAATAAAGACTTTTACATTTCCTCATCCTTTCATTTCAGAAAATAAATTATAAAACACATTTTACAAACAAGTGTTCAAAAACTGACGAAGTTAGAAAGGATATTACATGAAACAGAAGCTGTTTGACGTCATCAAATAATTTCAGTCAGGCTTCATTAGCCAACTGATATTAAAAATTCAAACCTAATTGATAAAATATTAATAATGTAAATTGTCCAGGCATTCGATTATAATATTTATTAAGATGTTGCTTGTTATTTAGTGCTAGGTTTATTTTTCCTCTCATCCATTCCTTCTTTCGTTCCTTCTCTTTCATGGTTTTTTCATTTATTCTTTCTTTCCTTCCTTCATCCTTCTCTTTCTTTCCTTTTTTCTATTTTTTCTTCTGTCTTTCTTCATCCTCCCCTATCTTTACTTCGTTCTTCTTTCTCTCTGTTCCTTTCCCCCCATTCTTTATTCTTCTCTCTTACCATATCATATATCATAAATACTTAATAGACTGCTACCTAACTTAATTTACGTACAACGATTTTAAATAATTGCATGTTTTAGTCATGGATTAACCTAAGCGTTTGTACATTATCTTTTAATATTTTACAAATGATAAGAGAGAAGTTTCCCATTATTTTGGGGATTTTTTTTTTATCCAGATTTCTGTAAATGTCTTACATCTATTATCTGAAGAGAAAACATGTGGTGTTCATTTCAGTTTTTCTTTTGTTTTCAACAGAAGTAAAACCTCTATTATAATAATTTAAAATATTATTAAACGTAAATATCATCCAACCACCCTTTACCAAGTTCCGAAAAAAAAAAAAAAAAAAAAAAAAAAATTGTAAAGCCAATTAGAAAGAAAAAGAAAAAAAAAGACAGAAAGAAAAAAGAAGGTACAACACACACACACACACACAAACATTTATCCACCCCCCCCCCCAAACACAAAGAAAAACAACAACAACAGATTATATTAGATTATTCTGTTCGTATTGTATGAAATTCTGACTGTATTATTTATACCTAGCTCGACGCGATCAAAGGAAGCGACCTAAACACAAAAGTTCTTTGTGAAACGCCGACTTACCTCTACACTGAGTCAACAGATCTCTCGTGTTTATAAAACACGTTCTGTGTTCTGTTATGTGTTGGCAGCAGTCATTCGCTTATTGGTGATTGGTTCTGCCGATCTCCGACGGTCTCACCAGCAATGCAATGGTCATATGGTGCTTGCTTAATAGCCGGCGGAAAATAGACAGGGAATATCAACCGAAACAGACCAGAAGCGAACTACGAGAATTTCTTAAAGAATTTGTTGTTGAAAGTCTGCAGGTAAGTGTGACTTTTAGTACACTGCTGTGAAAACAGATGTTAATCATTTATTTAAGCTCTTCAGTTCTGCGGCGCTTCTAGAAGTTAAAAAAGACAGACAGAGAGAGAAAGAGAGTGAATGAGAGTTCGCGTTTTCGATGTGTCGTCTGCTGTCAGATGTCACTTTTATTTCGATCATGATTTATTTAACCTGGATTCCAAATTGATTACTTTTATGCAACAGTCCTTGCGAACTTTTATATCATTTTGTATCATTATATTTATATAGAAGCGTTCGTTTTAAAAAGTCAATTATTTTTCAAATCCAACGTTTTTGTCAAGGGAAAACCGCGGTTTACCGAGGCGTCCAGTTTTGCAAGCAGCGAAACATGATTGACATCTAATAACTATTGATTTTTAAAACGTGTTGAGTTCTCGTTAAATCCACTTTATTCATTAATTTTAAAATGACTGCAAGTTGGACGGAAAAATTATTCAGTTCCAATGACTGCGTTTGACGACATCTGTTACAACATTCGAATTAAAGATATTTTTTTATTTCAAACAAATAAATAACTATACGCAAATTATTTTGACCTTCTTTGAAACTATGTCGGACAAGTGTGTGATAATGTCATGTTATTTTGTGTAGAAAATGTAAAGAATAGTGAATTATATTTCGTGTCTGGTAATTCTAGACTAATGTAAGGAAATTACACAACAGACAGAAGTAATGAACTGATCTTATTACGTGAAGTCCGAAAATACAGAACTGTGCCTCTCTGTCTTCCAGTTAAAGATGCCATCCATCTCTCTATTTTTTTTCTATTTCTCTTTTTCACTTTCTCTCTGAATAAATATTATATATATGTATGTATGTATGTGTGTATATGTATATATGTAAATGTGTTTTAATGTGTGTGAGTATATATATATATATATATGTATGTATGTATATATGAATGTCTATATATGTATGAATATGTATGTATGAATATGTGTATGTATGTATGAATATGTGTATATATGTATGTATATGTTTGTGTGTCTGTCTGTCTATATGTCTAGCTGTCCGTCTGTCTGTCTGTCTGTGTAAGTATATCTTAATGTTTGAATGTATACGTATAAGAGAAAGAAAGAGAGTATATGTCTGAGAAGAGATTGGTGATTTAGATAAAGAGACAGCAGAGAAAAATACAGATCGGCAGAGACACAGAAATACTTTCAGGCAGATAGATACATTGATACATAACCTGTTATCATATCAGATGGTTGGGTTAAGCAGAATATCACAAAGGTGCCCGTACGTTATACATTTCTAAACTGAAGGGAGCCTGTGTTGGCTGATACAACAAATTATTGTGACAGTGGAACACAGTTCTTTAGTTATACTAATTTCTGAATGGCAGAACAGCTAAAATGAATATTGTAAAATAGTTCTGTATTCTTGAATTCATTTCTAAATTTGAATGAGGCGGTTTAAAACAGAAAATTGCAACAGCCCTTCCCAAGCTCGTCTTTTAACTTCTGAAAAGGGCCTGGATGATGAAATAGAATATTGTAATACTGCTTTCCATGTTCCTGTATTAATTTCCAGATTGGAAGTGTTGGGGGTAAAGTACAAATACTGAAACCGTACCCCCAATATTCGTCCAATCAATTTCTAAATGAATTGAAACCTCATCATGCA
Organism: Chrysomallon squamiferum; assembly: GCA_012295275.1. Classification (NCBI taxonomy): domain Eukaryota; kingdom Metazoa; phylum Mollusca; class Gastropoda; order Neomphalida; family Peltospiridae; genus Chrysomallon; species Chrysomallon squamiferum. The sequence goes on along the minus strand of CM022670.1, from coordinate 39,639,984 downwards.
CATTGGTCGTCATTGGTGCATCCCTAATGCTGCTAATCTGAGTTAGTCGCTGACACAATGAATCATCTCCTGAGACCAGTGTATCCTGTGTAACACGAAGTGCTCGTGCAGAATGAGCGACCTCGTTATTAACACTGTAATTAAAAACCGAGTCTGTGGAATCGCAGGTCAGAGGTTTGCTGAAGGACTAAAGCATTCGAATGCGCGTTATTCCGACATGACGTGCATTTTGAGATTTCGAAATGTTCACCGACTGCGCTACCAGCAAACGTGATTTAGTTTGCGAATCAGTTTGTCAAAATTAATATTAATGTTGATTTCGAAAAGTCGATAAAATGAAAGTTGCTTCATTAATATGGTTTTGGCTTCCACATAGTATTAGATTTAAATTCACAAACATATTGATAAAAAAAAATTAGATTTAAATTCACAAACATATTCATAAGAGAGAGAGACAGAGAGAGAGACACACACACACACACACAGACGGAGCGCTTCCAGACTTTGTTTTTTCATTTAAATGTATAATGACTTATAAAAATTCACAAATCAGATACAAACAAATGAGAAAGAAGACGTCTTATCCACTGAGATAAGATAAAAGCTGTAATTAAACCCTGCTGAATTAAAGTGTTTACAGAGGACCCGCCTCGTTCAACACAGCATCTTATTGTAAACACTTTGTAGAAGATAACTGCTCCTTGCCGAGAGGTGTAAAAACTGTTCTAACATCTACGAACAGAATACACATCAAGCATAACAGATGCACGCACTCAATCCAAACAGGCTGAATCAAGTTCGTGTCAATTTGTTAAGTCATTGAAAAATCGTGTGAGCGTGATTATGTCAGGAATCGTGGGATTAGAAACGAAGAAGGGATGGAGATAAGAACGAGAAAGATGTGTGTCAGATAGATTGGCTTGCAAACAATCAGAAATACAGATAGACTGACAGACAGACAGACAGTTAAATAGAGAGACAGGTAAATAGATAGACAGAGGGACATACAGATGTTAGGTAGGTAGGAAGGTAGTCACTCAATCAGACAGAAAGGTAAAGTATACAGGAACGTGGTTGCTGTGTAGTTAGATAAATTAATAGAACAAGTTAGTCAGACGGACAGACAGAGATACATAAAAAATTATAAACAAGGCGCTTGGCATGTAGTATAACAAAGATCAAACATGTACATAAACTGTAAGCGTTAACTGTTCCTTGGTGACAGGTGCAATACGTTTTCTAACTGTACGATCAGAATACACCTTAACAACACCAGATGTACATCATGTAAAATTATACGTGGCTGTTAACCCGTTGAGGCACCGTAGTCAGCAAGCTGCTGCCAACCTTGTATCTGCCGTCGACTAATGAGTGGTTATTCCGTGACCAGATCTTCGCGTGGTCATTCCGTTTGCAGTCTGAACGTTACTTTCATTGCCAAAGGACAGGAAAGTGTAGTTTGGCCCTCTCCGAGTTATTTTGGAGTTCGTTTATTGGTTTTGTTCGCTAAAGTCAGACTAGATCGCAATCTGTGCGTGTAGTTTTTCGTGTCTGTGATAGATAAGTCCCCAGGGAAAGAGCAAAGATGATGTTACTAAATGTAGTAGTTTATTTTAGAACAGCTTTACCGCTAGCGGTGTCAAGTGACGGCGCTTGATGACATAGGTAAGACTGTGTAATTTATCTACGTTAGTAATGAATTAATGAATTATTAATTTGGAATTTGTATTCACGTGTTCCGGCATTAGCGTTCTGTGTACAGTTATTGCCAAGTACAATGTTCAGGTGTAGAATAATAATGATTACAGTCATATAATTGTATTCATATTTCATGATAAATGGTTATTAGGTGTCAAACATTAAAATAAAAAAAAAATAAAAATAAATAAAAAAAACATTTCCTGATCTACTACAAAAAATAATCTTTTATACGAACCTTCCCGTTAGCTGGAAAACACGTTTTTTTTTTTTTTTTTTTGATAAAACAGTATTGGAAGACTAACTGGAAAGTCTGATATATGACGACCACGAGAATATTGGAAATTAAATATTTATCATTTACACAACATCTATGCCGCCCTGCTTTCACCAACTGACATTTTACCATTCTGGAAGTTTATCTCAATAACTTGTACACAGGAACGAAACAGATTAGTTTTACTTAAACACTGGGAATGTTTTTAATATTCAGGCCTACCCAGTAAATGATCATATTTATTTCACATTCCAGGAACAGACATTAGTTTGATAAATACTAACCTTTACCAGTCCACATTTATTTCGCCACGTGGTGTGTGTTTAAACTATCATTGTATATGTGTCTAATTTACCACAAGATATTCCTCAAACCTATACAGAAATAGATGTATAAATTAATTCTCACAGAAAAAAATATATAAATAAATAAAAAATATATATATATATATGAAGGAAGAAAAACAGAAAAAAAGAACAACCCACAAGAACAACAACAACAAATAACAAAATAAAAAACCCCACAAAATACAAAAATACAGAAATGTTTTTGATTTATATAGTTCTCAAAAATTCTAACACGAACTTTATTTACGCTGTGACCTTGGTGACCCACTACTCAACATCAAACTACGTGGTATGTGCTCTCCTGTCTGGTGTGTTTCCTCTAAAGAGGACGATTCAGTAATCAACAATGAATGGGCTGTTATTAAAACTGTAGCTATTACAAATGTTTTGAAAAACAAGTAGATAATTCTTGTTGATAGTTTCACATGCATATCAGCAATCTACGATAAAGAGAATACACTGAGAAAAATACAAACTGTTTTCTATGTCGTTCCGCTGCACAGTGTAAAGCGTCTTATTATTCCCATTACGTTAGAGCAAACAGACCATAAATAAGTTCCTCTGATGTAGACAAAGAATTTTGTTTATTTCACATGTATATCCATCTTCGTTTTTATGTATTCAAAGTACAAAGAACACACACACTTGTATTAAAGAAATAGCTAAGTAAGACAATTTTTTTTTTTTGTTTTGTTAGATGTATTATAAATTGCACATAAACGTATATAAATAATCCGTTTCAAGAATTAGTTATTTCCTCGAAACTTTAAACAGTGAAACAGGCGAACATGGGATACAGTGGTTATCGAATTCCTTGATGAATAAAGAGAACAATACAAAACATGCATTTCGTGTTTTACGTAATTTTTTAAAGATAAACTGCATCCTTTATAACAATACACGCTTTATTTCCTTTAACAAATATATTCGTTATTCAACTCTTTATCTTTTTTTTTTTTTTTTTCTGTATTATCGTATCATTGTCAGGGACTGTTTCCCAGAAGAACTGTATCTGTGCTGAACAGAAATTATGGTAAGTAATTATTGCAGAGTTGTGTTATATATCGTAATAAAACGTGTTTCCGTGTAACAGTGATGTTCGTATTCAAACACAGCGTGCACACGTAACTACTAAGGTAATCGTTGTGTAATGTGTTTATGTTTACATTTGCCAAGGCCAAAACGTAGAGGGTTGTATGTTGTATTTCGTATAATATTCATAAAAGAGCTAGGAGAGCAATCAAAAAATAATAATAATATAATTTTTTTTTTTTTAAAATGGGCAGGAAAGCATGAATGAGATGAATTTAACTTGTAGATAAAAATAGTACTACTAATAACAATAACAGTAACAACAAAAACATCAACAACAATAATAATGATGATGATGAAGATAAATAAATAATGAAAATGATGATGATGATAAATAAATAAATAATGGCACCGTGAGACATTGTCCCCTTGTAAATATAGTTTGCTTATTTCAAAAGAAAATATCCCAAGTATATGTTGTTGCATTTTCTTCCAGTGCGTTTCTTCAGTCACCCCCCACCCTCCTTCATACTGAGAAGGGAAATACCACATCTACCTCGGGTTAGATTACTACCTGAAAAAACTGATGCTAAAAGTTTACGCCGTGTCCTGTTTATATGCTAGTTCAACATTTTCGTCGTTATCTTATCTGGCACTTAATCATTCTGGGCAGGAGTTATGCTTCTGGATAAAAAAAAAAAATATAATAATAATCCAAATTATTTCTGTTTCAGTGCACATAACAAATGATCATAAATGAAGAAAGGAATACCTTCATCTTGAACGCTTCAGTGAAACCAGAGGAAAATATACCTCTGTTTTAAACTGTATTTTTTTTTTTTTTTCCTATAAAAGAAACGTCTGGCTAAATTTAACATCTATCTTTAAAAGATACCCAGTTATATGACTTGTGCAAGTATTGCCAAATGTGATAAAATTCTAAGTGGTTACTTGGCGACATATAACAGATCGTTAGTTGTATTTCAGAAAAAGAAGAAGAAGAAAAAAACTCAGCATTTATGAGAAGTAGACGTCTGGGTTTAATAAAACCTCTAGACATTCTGTAATGTGCAGATTCCCTGTTAGTGAATATAGCTAGTGTAATAACACAGAAATAGTTCAGTAACAGTAATGACATAAAAGAAGTATTACTTTGCATGCTACACCGTAATAGTCTTTGCATGCTATTGTTGAATAGTCTTGATACCATTATGTATGTATTGTTGATTACGTATGTATGTATATGTATGTGTGTCTGTCTGTATGTATGTATGTATGTATGTATGTATGTATGTATGTATGTATGTATGTATGTATGTGTGTGTGTATGTATATATGTATGTGTGTGTATGTATATATGTACGTATGTATATTTGTATATATGTATGTATGTGTGTGTATTTGTATCTGTATGTGTTTATGTGCTCGTGTGTTTTTTGTGGGTTTTTTTTTGTCTGTGTGTGTGTGTGTGTGTGTGTGTGTGTGTGTGTGTGTGTGAGTACGTTATAATCGTCAGAATGTTTGTAAACCTTACGTCACATATTCGTCCTTTAAAATGTACTGAATGGTTGTTGAATAAAACATTTGTTCCTTCTTTTAAGTATGTGCATAATTATTACAGAAAAACTAAATACACGCAGTTATCTCATTTTTTCGAGTAAACATTTTACTGAACATTAATGGAGCAGTGTTAGGTGGAAACTGGAGTATTTCAGTGCACATTCCAAACAGATCAAAGCCGAGATTAGTAAGTAATCTGAAACCATAGGATCAGTGCACAGACAGACCAGTGAGGTTTTTTAGAACAAATAGCATCACTTGCTTTAGTTTCTAGTGAAGTAAATTTCGTAAAATGGTAGTAGTAGTAGTTGTAGTAGTAATAGTAGTAGTAGTAGTAGTTGTAGTAGGAGTAGTAGTAGTAGTAGTAGTAGGAGTAGTAGTAGTAGTAGTAGTAACAACAACATTAATAATAAATATAAATTTCGCGTTGTTATAGGAATGTCAGTTTGACACTCTGAATTAGATCATTATAAACACTTGTAGAATGCCATGATACAAATTCGTCTTTTAACGTAATTGTTTTAAAAAGTGATTTCCAATTTGAAGCCTTTGAAGTTTTTTTTTTTTTTTTTTTTTTTTTTATTAAAAAAATTGTTTACGAGGTATTTGAAAAACAGCGTATGTACATGAATACAAAAACAGTGAGAAACAGAAATAGTGGAACTCTGTGAGTGTACAATTCATTCTATTAAGCATCCTTACAAAGTAATGGAACTCAATCATCTGTCTGCGCTTTTGTTCATAGAAAACATAAAGTTGTAACTTGTTTTGCAATTAAAAGGTAAAAAAAATCAGTTTATAAAGTGTAACTACTGTTACAGACCGTTCTTGTATGCTTACAGTGTAATTAAGTTGCATGTGTTTATATATATATATATATATATATATATATATATACGTTGATACGTGAGAGTGAAAAAGAGGCAGATTAATGAATAGGTAGAAAGAGAGAGACACAGATAGAGGGATGTATATATATATAAATATATATATATATAGATAGAGAAAGATGAGAGAGAGAGAGAGAGAGAGAGAGAGAGAGAGAGAGAGAGAGAGAGAGAGAGAGAGAGAGAGAGAGAGAGAGAGAGAGAGAGAGAGAGAGAGAGAGAGAGAGAGAGAGAGAGCTTGTCTGCTTGTTGTTTCAGAACGACTTTGAGACAGATAGTTTATTTTAATAACAAAGACGAATTCTTATCATAGTTTACACACACAACAATTCCGTAAATGTACCACACCCTCCTTCACACCCAACACCCACTCGCTTACAGTGCAACAAAAACATTCTATTATGAAAACGTAGATGGAATTTCTCTGTAAACAAAAGATGGTACCAGCTGTTCTGAATTGTACGACTGCAGTACCAAACACCTCAGCCTGACACTAGCCTGGTAGATATTGACCTTTGTCCAAACACACATGGGCTGCTGTGGGTAACATGACAAATACGATATCTCGTCATGGCGGGGGTTTTACAAGTAAACAGGTGAAGCTGCTAACAAAAGACATTAGTAATGGTTACAGCAATGCGGGAAGTACAATAATGTTGATGTTAGCCGGCGCCAACGCACACTGGAATCGTTAGGGTAATTCCTACAACCAGTAAACTGATAGTTCTTGTCATTTGCCCATGAGGTTAGAGCTTGTTAATCCCAAGGCTAGTATTACTGACCATATACAGTTAGGTCTTGAAAAACCCTAAGGCTTGAATGATAATAAATTATTTGATCGTATAAATCAGAAGGGATCTTTAACCATAAAACCTAAGATCCTGAAAATGCTAGTTCTTGACTATACATCGTTAGGTCGTTTGAACCCTAATTTAGAATTGAATATCGTCCAGAAGGTCTACGTCTCGACTGTATAACTTTGGATCTAGTATTTTATTGACCATAAACACTTTTAATAACATTTGAAACGTAAGACTTGTATAGTTAATAAAATTCGACTGTTCCTGTAAATATTAGGGGTTTGATTACACGTCCACAGATCCTAGGAATCCGCGGCTTTATGTGGCAAAAAACGATGACATCCTGTAAATCGTTCGTCATCATTAATAAGATCCTATAAACCCAAGAGTTTGTATGGTCTTGGCGCGTGTTAATCTAATTTTGAAAAAGGAAATAACTCACAGTTGATCGTACCGGATTTAAAATCATGATCTGAGCTGGCTTCTTTTATGAGCAGAAACACGAAATCTATATACGTGTCGAGATTCAAGTATGTGTAATAAGAAAAAAAAGTCTGTAATAATAAAATCGTTAATCGATTTAGTTATAACTAATATAAAAATTACTCAAGTAATCCCTCAACGCACACACACACGCACGCACACACACACACACACACACACACGTATAAACCGGTACCACCACCATCACCATATCTCCCACGCGTAACCTCAAAACATCGACATTAACGCACACTGACAACAATACTATCGAATTCTACAACCTTGTTTATTTACAACATCTATTTTTTTTGTTTGTTTTGTTATTTCTACTCAACATGGTGAGAGTTCCAGTGATCAAATCAATAATCTATTTCCCTAAACAGCCGTTAATAATATTTTAATAAAGCCTCCTGTGGCTGACGTTGTTGCTGCGAGGCCAGCTCGCCAGTCGTGTCAACCGACCCGAGGCAACGTCGTCTGACCAGTGAGCAACGTGGTTTCCACATCACCACGTCCTTTAACTTTCCTATTATCTTTTTTGACAGTAAATAAAACACTCACCGGAAAAAACATCCGTCCTTGATGGCATCGTGTTGTTTGTTTTTGGTGCGGGTGTGTAAGTTGTTGTTGTTTAAATGCTAAGTGGTGTTGTATGTATGTATGTATGTATGTATGTATGTATGTATGTATGTATGTATGTATGTATGTATGTATATATGTGTGTATGTAACTGTTTTTGAGTAATGATGGGACAGGTTAATGTGTTAAACGTAGAGATCTTTTAATGTTTACGTTTTATGTTAATTTTAGAAAAATTATTAATTGTTTTCATGAAAAACTGTTTTGGTAAATATCCAATGTCTACCTACAATATAGTCTACCTGTCTTATTATTATATTTGTAGTTGTTGCTAGAGGTGTTGTTATTGTCATTATTATTATTATTATTGTTATTACAGAGGAGAATTCTATTCTTCAGGATCAGCACAACAGTAGTAATCTTACTCAACAGCGTTAGTGACGTCATATTCTTCTTATTTACATACAGCTGAACAATAATGACAATAACGTCACATTCATTAATATCTGCTGTTAATATCACCCGATATATATATATACATGCAGGTGTTAAAAAAAAGAAGTAATAAACTTTAATTAAAATTAACAGTTTCTGCTGCAAATTAGTTATCAATCCTCTCCTATGAGAACAAAGAGGACGACGACATATTCCTAAACATGGGTGACGTATCACTTCAGACGATAAAACAAATTAATGCACAAAAATATTGCTTCATTACGCTGCCTACATTATGTCCTCGCTAACTGCGTTCATGTTGTTCCTGTTGTTTGTCTGAACACACTTTCATTTCCTCACAAGACGAACTACCTTTCGCCTAATGTTATTTCATTTCCGAGCCCGAAGAGTTACTTGTGACGTCATGTTAGATAATTTCCCTCGAAGGGACGTTTCACGTTGATTTAATGTTAGACAGGATCGGCGGTCTGGGTCTGCCAACACGATTAACTACTTGAATGATGACATATTTAAGTGGAATATAAAAGTTTTTTTAATCCACTCCTTCAGCTCAATTCAAACCTTCGCTTGACCTTTTTTCTGCTAATTCACAGCAGATTACATCACGCACCTCGAAGCAGACACAAACAAACGTATAATATATGCACGCTTTGTACACTCTTTAACATCCAGATATACAAATATGGATATTATAAATCAACCATCTCAAGACCTTAGATCTAACGATTTATTTTACAATTAGGATTAGCCTACATATCGCTAGTTTAGAAATGTACGTCACTGCTAACGTTATGTCGAGGAAAATCTTTATCATGTTTGTTCTCGGCAAATTTCGTACCCACTCCATGTGACATTTTACAATTTACGTTTGTTAGCAGAAGCTAATGATTTTTGTTAACATGTATGTAATATATATTTTTTTCTTCTTTTTATTGTAAAACTCGAGTTCAGAATGGGTGATTACTTCATTCGCACAGTCAGTGTAGTTAGTAAATCTATAATGGAAACACAATCAGTCAAGAACATTACAAGTAAATTTGATTAATATCTGGAACTTTTGTCGTAATTTTCATCATTGAATCTTTCACAAAGAACTCATCAAGATGAATACGTTTATAACTCAGTTTTAAAATTCATTCGTGAGGTCACTAATAAGATAGTGAAATTTAGAAAACTAACTTGTTAGTGCAAGTTGAATAATCAATATCGTTTTCTTCAGTTTAGTTTTCATTTTGATTTATTATTTTACAATGGCTCGCTAATGAAATCATACAAACAAAGAGTTATTTAAAATTCTTAGTTGTAAAAAACTGCTCTGTTCACTTAGGTATCAACTACAGCTTGTTTCAAGATCAAAACAGACGTGAAATGAAAGTGAAACCTTTTTGTTAGGTTTTCTTTTCTTTCTAAACAATTTCAGTTATGTGTAACCTTTTTATATTCAACGAATTTGTTATTGCTATGACGATTAAGTGAAGCTTGGACTTAATGTGAATCTAAGCTCTGTTACAAAAACTTTATTAATGATACACATCACCTATATAATCGTGTGTGTATTGATTCGGATGGGTGACTCCAAGCAGACAATAATATAACGTTTACGTGTATCGCATCATAAATCCTGCCATCTAATAATTAAATTATTATGATGTTTTTGGTAGCTTTCGTTCAAACAGAGTGATGTTTGCATTGCTTAACTTGGAACTACAAAAGCATACAGATGTGAAAATAAAATTGTTTTTCTTAATTTATAATACATACGTACATCACACCAGTAACAAGGAATGATGCATTAAGGTCAGTGAAAGTGGTAAAAGAGAATGCGATGCACAGAAAAAACTCACTGCAACAAGTTAACAAATAACTAACAAATGCGGTTCGTTAATATCTGCAGTTAATATCACTCGATATTAGACAGATATGTAATAAAAAATGAAGTTAAATTTCCAGTTTCTGTTTGCAAAATTAGTAATTAACGTCTTGCGTAAACAAAACCTCGATATACTCTTGATCACGAAGACATGTCAGTTTAGACGAAAAACAAATGCTTCTCATTTGTATTCATTAACGATTTTATAAATCACTGTTTGATTAGCTTTGTTTATACGTCTATAACAAAACACACGGATACACATAGTTTGTAACTATGATTATCTATTTTTTTATCTGTTAATATATTTTCATTTTGTTGTTGTCTAAAATGATCAGTAAACGCACGAATGCTTAAACCGGACTAAATCCTTTTATTTAAAGGATTTGGTTATGACATAATTTAATATATGTTTAAAAGATATGTTGTCCATCAACAGTTATTTAAATATTTTGAAGAGTCTTAGTATTTTTACGTTGTCTCTCGCAAGACATTTATAAGATTAGTTCAAAACTGTTCGTCAACAACTATAAATTATTTTGTTTATGTTCTCATTGGTTGGACAGTCAATGCTGTATATATACATAATATATTAATAAAAAGTAAGTATTAAACATTGCTTTAATTTAACAAGTTTGTTAGATACTTAATACAAATGTATGAGGATCTTCAAAGTGGTAACAGTGCAGTAATGCTGTCGTACAGTCTGTACAATGCGGCCTTGAACGTTCTTAAGAAGTCTGTATAATATTACGTCATCTAACGTCAATGTGCCCATGGAAGATGTGCTTGAGCCCAGAGGTGTGTCAGACTGATTGCATTATGTCAGGCCAATGAATATTATTCAACATTAACTTTTCTTTATAACGGCGAGCTTTTTGCATCGAGTGGAACGCGTTCGTTAGTTTTATTTTGTTAACCTGAATTACCGCGGTGTTGCAGTATCGTTTGGTTAGCGAACTTCCTGCTGGCACGTGCACGCTGTGTACATTTCACTAACTGGGTGAGTTTACAGACGGATTAGCACTTCCATTCATCGACCTGACGTTTTCAAAGTGTTCACCTCTGATGTTTGAAGTTCTTGCTCGTGTTGAATGATTCGTTCTCTCCTACAGCTGGGTTATAATAACTTATACGACGTACATTTACTGAAACGTAAATGTTTTACATACAGCTATGCTTGTGTGTATAATATATATATTATATATAATGTATATAATATATATGTGGATATGCAAATTTACATCTCATACGAATAACTGCTTACGCACGTGTTTCGTTTATTGGTTTATTGTTAGACGAATATATGTATGCATATGTGTGTATATTAAATATGTATGTGTGTGTGTATATATATGTATGTATGTATGTATGTATGTATGTGTGTATATGTGTGTGTGTATGTATGTATATGTGTGTATGTATGTATATATGTATTTATGTATGTATGTATATATGTATATACATATGTATGTATGTATGTATGTACGTATGTATGTATATGTGTAGGTGTGAGTTTGTGTAATTTTATTTCTATTTCAATGCCATCAAATTTAATTAAAATAAAAGAATTAATTTGGGATAGCAAAATGTGTTGATCAAACTGTAATAATAACAGTGATAACAATAATAAATTATGATAAGAAAAAATAAAAAAATGAATAGAGAAATAAATAAAAATATCACTGGTTTATATCTGACTTGACTTCTTTCTTTCTGCTTCTGTCACTACCTTCTTTGATACGTCCACATAATGTTTTAATTTTCAAAATGTTTTCTTTCTATTTTTTTTTTCTTATTTTTTTTCAGACAAGAATACTTAATGATCCTGCACGTGTACTAATTAGACGTCTGCTTTGATGAAAGCCGCAGGGTTCGTCTGAGACTGTCTGATTTATGCGACTGAAGCGTTGACTAATTATGAAACCATTTTACAATACAGATGCTTTCCTGCCACAAAACTGCTCGGTGTTTTGTTATAAACGATAAAAATAACTCAAGTTCCAAACGCTCTGATTTAATTGTTCCCGTGAAGGTCAACAATTGATCCAGTAGCGAAGGATTATACTGAGAAGACGGTGATGTCGACTTTAAGAGTTTTAGTTCGTTTCTGTTCAACATGTGACGTGAACTTCAAATATTCAAAGATGTTGCTTTCTTAGTTCTTGAAGTATTACATCTTTCCTGTGTTTTTGTTAAGGATGATGGTTTCGACTGTTCAGTATTTTGTGACAGAAGATCTCTTCTATTTTTCCAACGCCAGCGAGTTTAAGAATCTGTCCTCACCATCTGCCAACGTCAGTGGATTCAGCCGAAAGAAATACTCGGTTCTGGTCCCGTGTCTCATGTTCGGTTCGGGTGTTTTCGGAAACCTCCTGGCGCTGACAGTCCTGGCTCTGTCGGCGCGCGAGCAGAGACGGACTCTGTTCTACAAACTGGTGGCCGGACTCGCCATCTCGGACCTGCTGGGCACGGTGTGCACGTCGCCGGTGGTCATCTCCGTCTACGTGAACGACATGAACTGGGTGGGCGGGGACCGACTGTGCGACTACTTCTCGTTCATGATGATATTCGCCAGCTTCACCACCATGTTCATCGTGTGCGCCATGTCCGTGGAGCGCTTCATCTGCGTCCGCCACCCGTACCTCTACCACACCCGCCTCACCGCCACCTACGCCGTCATCAGCCTCATAGGCTCGTGGGCGATCTCGTTAATAATGGCGTCGCTGCCGTTGGTGGGGTTCGGCAGCAACACGAAGCAGGCTCCCGACACGTGGTGCTTTTTCGACTACACGAGCAGAAAGCCGCTCGACATGGCGTTCAACAGTCTGTACGCGGCCATAGCCATCGTTGTTATTAGCGTGACGTTGTGCTGCAACCTCGTCGTGACGTACACTCTGATCCTGCTGAGGAGGAAGCAGGACTCGCTGAACGCCTCGAACGGGGCGGTGAGGAACTCGAGGAGCAACAACAAGCGCTACGCGGAGATGCAGATGGTCGTCCTGCTCATTGGGATTACAGTCGTCTTCACCTGCTGCTACTCGCCTCTCATGGTAGGTGACGCGCGTCCTGGAGGACGTTTTACACGTTTACGATATTTGTAATGAGTATTTGTAAAGTTATATATATATACACATACACAGTGGTTCCTCAACTTACGAGTTTAATTCGTTCCGCGACCGAGCTCGTAATTCAATTTGCTCGTATATCAAATCAATTTTTCCAACTGAAGTTAATTGAAATACTATTAATCCGTTCCAGACCCCAAAACCACCCCATTATTATTAATTTTTTTATTTATTATTTATTTGTTTTTTGTAACGTGTTTTTAAATAAGAAAAAGATTTTCTGCATATATACAAGAACTGGCGTCACGGATGAATACTGATATATTCTTCCAAATAGAAATTTTTCTTTCCTTCTTTTTTTAAAAAAAAGTAAAAAAGAAGAAGTATATCATACATTTATTCTAAATGTAATTTGTACAACAGTTACAACAATAAAACAAATATTGCTAATAAAACAGTAAAAAAACAAGATTTATAATATTATCTTACCTCATTCCAGCGGCTGTAACTGGCTCTAGGCAAAATAATTGTTATGTCATTATTAATTTTATTAATACATCGTGAAATACGACAAGTATTAACCGAGACATTTTATAATACAAAATACTATCATCATCATCACTACTATTGGATTTGTTACAGGTATGTCATTATTAATTTTATTAATACCACAAGTATTAACCGAGACATTTTATAATATAAAATACTATCATCATCATCACTACTATTGGATTTGTTACAGGTATGTCATTATTAATTTTATTAATACCACAAGTATTAACCGAGACATTTTATAATATAAAATACTATCATCATCATCACTACTATTGGATTTATTACAGGTATGTCATTATTAATTTATTTGTACAAAGTGAAATAATAACCAAGATATTTTCAAATGAAAAACACTACTATTATCATCGTCATCATCGTCATCATCACTACTATTGTATTTGTCATTATTAATTTTATTAATACATCATGAAATACGACAAGTATTAACCGAGACATTTTCAAATACAAAATACTATCATCATCATCATCTCATCATCACTACTATTGTATTTGTTACATCTATGTCATTATTAATTTGCTTAATACAAATTGAAAAACTGAAATATTAACCGTGATATTTTCAAACAACTGTTTTTTTAAAAATCACATACTGCTACTACTAGGATTCGAACCCAGTTTTTAAAGAATACAGTGATCGATAACACTTGTGTGTCAGTGAGCTATTTTTGTATTTATACGGTCACAGTTATGTCATTAACTCAGATTGTATCTGACAGTGTTATTAAACAGTCAGTGAGTAGGATGAGACAGATACCATAACGGCACCATTAGAATCGTTATCATTTCTCCCCAGTGACAACTTTGTAACAGTCATTTGCAGAAGAGACTTGTTTAGAGTCCACGACAATTACCTCGTCATCACAGTCACCAAAAGCACCATCATCATCGTCGTCTTCAATTTAAACATCATCGACGTCATTTTCAATAGCGTTATCGTCACGGTCGTTATCACTAGACTTGGTGGAAACAACCAAATCATAACAGCCACGGAAAAACATAAGCTATTATAAAATAATAATAATAATAATAATAATAATAATAATAATAATAGTAGTTGCATTATAATAAAAATAACAATGAATGACCCGATATCCCCATTAGACAACTAATTATATAATTATAAGGTTAATACTGAGAAACATATCGATTATTACAAAACTGAGATGAAATTACCCATTTCCTCGATCACTAAAACACTGCATTGTAAATGAAATTCATCTCACTCATATTAACGATAACGTAGTTTCGTATTTTTGTATCTGATAACACGTAACCAATAATTAATATATAAATACATGAACATAGACATATGCATGCATATACCACAAGAAATATAACAGCGCATGCGTACACGCACACACATATCAGAATGTACACATATTCAAGCACGTATTACAGGTTTGAATTTTTCATTTTTTTTTTTTTTAAACACTATTTACAGCTGTTAATTTTCTAACAGCGGCTGTTGGAAATCAAACATTTCGTTTTTTCAAACAAATCCACTACACTCTTCCATTACTAGCGGTTGGTCTTTCGTTCCCATTTTCCAAATGCAGCACTGTACAATAGACCCTTTGTTAGCATGTGTCTGTCCACTAGATGAAAATTAATAACACTGACTGCACTTTCAAATTAAGACTGTTCTTTTGACTGACTGCATCTCAGAACAGAACTCTTAACCAGAATGAACAGCAGAGTAAAACTGTACAGCATAGTCTCTTTACCACAGTCATGCAAAGCAGAGTCTACTGATGTAGAAATTAGTGGGGCATTTTATTGTAACACATCACAACGAGGTTCTTGTTCTTTATCTCTTTACCATTACTATCGTTTGAAGCGGCTACGACCAATAAACTTTTTACACAGTAACCCACAGAGTTATCTCCGCTTTGGAGAGAACGTCACCCCTCCTGAGAATCAGATAAATGGATGGATATAAAAGACGATCAAATTAAGATTGTCCTGTTTGATATATTTTTTATCTATTTATTTATTTATTTATTTATTTATTTATTTATTTATTTATTTATTTATTCAGTCATTTATTTATTTATTTATTTATTTATTTATTTATTTATTTATTTATTTATTTATTTATTCAGTCATTTATTTATTTATTTATTATTTATTTATTTATTTATTTATTTATTTATTTATTTATGTATTTATTTTCTGGTGAAATATAGTCTCGAATTCAGTTGTATTTTCATATGACAACGTCTCAGTCTAATTTTTTTTTTTTTTTTTAAATAGTGTTTCAGGTAGGATTCAAATTATTTTTTTTTAAATGGCGGCTTGTATTTGTAAATAAATATATCAGTGATTGTTTTGTTCAGAAAAAGATTGTTTAAAAATATTTTGAAAAAAATAAAATGAAAAAAATACAAATATTTTTCAACTCAAAGCGACGTTCATATAACAAATACAATAGTAGTGATGATGACGACGACGACGATGATGATGATGATAATAATATATTATATAGTTGTATTTTTTGTTTATTTTATATATATATATGTACACACAGAAACACACACACACACACACACAAAAACAAAACAAAAATATAAAATAAATAAAAAACAAACAAACAAACTAAAACTAAATAAATAAAGAAGGAAATGAAAAGAAAAAAAAAAAAAAAAGTAGGAAAAAAAAACATCTTAGTATCCAATTTCTTGTATCTGTTGCGGAACAAAAAAACATATTTGGTCTAAAAATATCAAAAACTGTTACAGTTTAGGAAACAGGTAATTGAATTCCACTATTAATCATGTTACACTTTCGTACTATTTCTCATCAGAAACCTGATAGACTGTATTTAGTGCCTATCCCTCAGTTTTAACAATAGCGCACCTGTCACGTGTTTGTAAACAGGTATTTTTGCTACACGAAGGTAATGTGTATCGGCATATTTCTCTGATGTTTATAGACAAACATGTAACAGTTTCCACTTATTTTAACACGAACGAAATGTGTTTTTTAATTTATTGTTTTAGTGTTTCTGCAGCTGTTTTTTTTTTTTTTTTTTGGATGTTCAAAGACGTTATAAATTAAAAATTATGTTTTTGTAATTCGTGCCTCGACAGAGAGAGAGAGAGAGAGAGAGAGAGAGAGAGAGAGAGAGAGAGAGAGAGAGAGAGAGAGAGAGAGAGAGAGAGAGAGAGAGAGGGTTGTGAACATAACAATGAATAGCATTCTCAATCTCAATCTGCCCATTTTTTTCTCTCTCTCTCTTTCAATGGGTCTTTCTGTTTTTTATTTCTCTCTTCTTTTAATTCCATTGGTTTTCTTTTTATCTTTATTTAGAACAATTAAAAGCTTTTGTAGAGTTGATTATTTGAATTAACGCAGATTTTAATGTTTTAAAACGGTTATGTATTTCATCAAGCGTAAAGCCAGACAATTTATCCATCGAAGATGAAAAGAAATCTAACTAATATACTCCAAGAAAGCCTGCTTCACCTTGGAGTTCACTTGAACCAGAAAATGTCGAAGCAGTAAATAAACTACAGGTGTCTTGCTTTCTGGCACGAAGGTTAAAAAGTACAGTCTAACTGTATGTAATTAATCAGACAGAGCGTTAGGTGCGCACACTGGGCTTTTTCTCGTTCCAACCACCCGATAATCTTTTTTGAAAGGCAATGGCATAAGAATTCCATTTGCAGTGTATGTATGTATGCGTGAATGTACGTATGGGTGTATGTATGTTTGTGTGTAATGCATGTATGTATGTACGTATATATTTACGTAGGTATGTAATGTTTTGTATTGTATATATATATGTTTGTGTGTGTGTGTGTGTGTGTATATATGCATGTATGTTTGTAAGCATGTGTTTATTTTAATCTGTAACTAAGGTGGTAGATAGGCTCGTCTGTATGATAAAGAAATTTCTCCAAAAATGAAAAATTTCAGAGATAAACTAACGTATTAAGACACCAACAAGGACAAAAACGCCAAGTCTGCTGTACACAAGATTAACAGTATTTATGACGAATGTATGAGGTAATCGGCTTTGACAGTTGTTTGTTTTTAAATAAGACGCGTTGAGGACAAAGACCCAGTTTCTGTTTACTCTGATCCGTTCCTGCACAAAGTCATGTTCTTTACAGAAAGCATCGTTCTCGAATGCAGGATTGTGACATAAGACGTTCTGAAGTTTTTAGATTGTTAAAGAAAGATTTTTTTTTTTTTTTTTTTTTTTTTTTTTTTAATGAAAGAATTTCGTGCCAGCTGTTAGAAGACTGTGTTTATATCAGGTATTGCTGAAATCGTTTCAAATTCCTCTTCTTCTTCTTGTATCATTAAATAAAACATTTTTTTCTTCTTTCCTTTTCCCCTTTTTGTTGTTCTCCATCTTTTTCGTCTTTCTTCTTCTACTTCTTATTTTTATTATAATCATTGTTGTTTGTTGTCGTCCTTACTGACTGACGTTCTGGCTGTACTGATTATATTATTATTATTAGTAGTAGTGTTAATCAACAAAATAATTAACCATTCAACTAATCTTTATTCATGCGTATATACTATTAAAAGTCAAGTTCCTCTATTGGACCTATTCTATCACGTGGCCAAAGAGACATGTGTGTGTTTTTGTACCTCGGCAAATAACGGAGTAGAAAACGCTTTCTGAGATGTAATTTCTTTTCTTTGCAGTTCTATTATCAACATCTTAATCACCACTCTAACAGGTTTTTTTATATTCAAGTAAATAATAATTACTTTACGTTTTGCCTTTGAAGCTTCCTCGAATCTGTTGAAAGAATTAAGACTTAATCGTTCCAGAATTTTCCGAAATGCTCTCTAATTCTGCTTGCTGGTTTATATGCCGTGGTTAGGCAATTCCAATTAGACCGCTGCTCTTAGATTTAACGCTATTTTAAGTGATCCGAGTAAAAATAGTAAGAATTAAATTTGTTCTATTTGTCTCTCTCTCACACCTCTCTCTCTCTCTCTCTCTCTCTCTCTCTCTCTCTCTCTCTCTCTCTCTCTCTCTCTCTCTCTCTCTCTCTCTCTCTCTCTCTCTCTCTCTCTCTCTCTCTCTCTCTCTCTCTCTCTCTCTCTCTCTCTCTCTCTCTCTCTCAGACAAATAAGAACAACAGAACAGATACACAACAAAGTTTACCATCCATGTCTTGTCTTAGGATGAAAATCAAATATCACAGGTCAAAAGTTGACGTCTTAGCTCTCCTAACTGCATTGACTTGGGAGCATTTACAACAGTTTTATAAGATCATATTAACGAGAGACTTCAGTGATTTAAGACTCACAGTTACACTAAATCATAACATGAACACAGGAAAAAGACCAGGTTATAAAACAGAGATAATCAGGAGATTCCCGTTTGCAATTCCTCTTAATGCAAAATCCATACCAATGACTGAAATAACTGGACAAATTTTGGTATTTTTCTGATTCTGAACTGTGATACAGTACATTTTGTTCAAGAAATAATGCGACAGGAATTTGTCTACAGTTACAAGTTGTTTGTACGAATGAATGAGACAAGAGGGTCATTCCACGTCAAATCACCCAATGGGTTCAACTTCACCATCTTCGATTTTCCACAAATTTAGTCCAAATCTTAAATAAAAGTTCTATCGGATAAGTAGCTTTGGAGATGTAGCCCCTCAAATTTAGGATTTTTACCAAAAAAATGGGTGTGAACGTTACCGCCCCTTTTTACGCCCTGATAAACTGGTATCATTGGAAAGCTAATTTTATAAGGATTCCAAGTCTTTTATAATTTCCTTAATAAGTAACAGAAAAATGTGGTAACCTTTTCACATTTTATGTTACCTTGAATTTGACTTTCTGCTCCTTCAAATGACGTCACGCCAGAATTAATCTCCAAAATATTACCTACAACGTAAAAAAAAAAAAAACATTCTCAGACGTAATATTTTTAGTAGTAAAAGAGACTTAAAGTGGTTTAAGCTGCCATAAAATCCAATTTTCTCCTCTTTTCAAAATACACACACACACACACACACACACACACATCACACACACACACACACACACACACACACACACACACACACACACACACACACAAAAAAAACCCAGCTATAAAGTGGAAGGAACATATGTCATAGATTTAGCACCTTAGATAAAACTGACACTTGAAAATCATTACGACTCTTGCATCACGTGAGCGCTGTGTCTGTAAGTTACGTATGAACTGTAATTTAGTCGAGGGTGATCGTTTTTAACGCAGTATTAACTCAAGCAGTCGAGAAAAATGTCAGACGAAATCTTGGTCGTTAATTGCTGTAAGTCATCGCCATTTCAACCAGTAATGAATACCTTCATGTTCAGAAGTGACTGCTAGATGGCGCTTCTGAATATTATTGCCAAATATGTGAGATTAACGTACTGTAGGGTGGATTTTTTTTTTTTCGTCTGCAGACATTCAGTTAGGCATTAATTCACAACAGTGGTAATAGATACAGATAGAAAAGCGTAAACACTTTGCTTTTTTTTTTTTTTATATCCTCCACTGTGAAACCCAATTTACCAATTAATCCAATTAACCGGAATCCATTCCGTATGTTTGGATGCACTTACGTTCGTGCGTTGTATATTTATGGATATATGTATGTACAGAGACAGACATTTAAAAAAAAAAAAAGATGGGAATAGAGAGAAAAATAATAGATGTCTGATATGGTCGTGTTCCTGTTATTGCAAAAAAAAACTGATCCGGTTTTTCATTATCGTCAAAACCTGATGACGATGTTAGAACTAGGAGCAATCGATGTTTAATGTCACCTTATAAATCAAACGCGTTAAGTCTGAAACTGGTTTTTATTAGCCTCGAGAAAGACGAGACAAACTCTGCTCGTTATGTTTTATCGTGGTTTCTCAATAAAACATTCCATTCAGCAAATGGAGAGTTGCAGAGAAGTGTAACTACTAGAATCGTTGTTTGTTTATTTCTAGATCCGTTTTTCCATTTTTGGAGAACATTTGTATGTGTGTGTGTGTGTGTGTTCTATACGTGTTTCAGTTCTTTCTTTTATGTATGTGTGTGTGCCTGTGTCCATGTGTTTATGAGAAAGATAGTTTCAAAAATTAATTGTATCTAAATTCGTCTTATTGTTGTTGCTTTTATTGCCGTTAATATTATTATTGTTGATGATGATGTAGTTGTTGTTATTATTATTGTCGTAGTTGATGTTGTTGTTATTATTATTGTTGTTGTTGTTGCTGTTGCTTCTTGCTGAATTCTTCTGCAATTAAGCCGAGGTATCAGACGTAAATTAAATCTGACATTTTCTTCGTTACAGGCTTTACTTTTTTTTTCTATTTTCAGATTTACGTATTCTTGTGTCAGACGAGCCTTGTTAAATTATTCAACACGAAGAAAACCATCCTGCTCATGGTTCGCTTGGCGTCTTTCAATCAAATTCTAGACCCGTGGGTTTACATCCTTTTCCGTCGAGAGCTAATCTGGAAAGTCGTCTACGCCATCAAATTCCTACTGCGGATTGAAAACGAAGAGAACGCCATTGACCTCACTCAAGTCAAACGATTTGATAACGACTCATGTTGTGCGTTCTGTTTGCACTGCTTGTGCGAGCCGCCCACTAAGGGAGCTAACTCCGCCGTGTCGCGCCCGAGCATGAGCTACATCCACAGGACGAGCGCTGGCAGCATCCAGCTGAACGGAAACGTTTCGTCAAGACTTATCAGTCAGTTGCCTTCTGCTGGTGACGCGATCGTTTTAAAATCATTCATACCTGACGATCAGCATTCGTAAACTCGACCTGTGCTTTATTAATTAAATTAATTAAATCATTAAGAAAAAAAGAAAAAAAAAAAAGAAAGAAAGAAAGAAATAATAAGAAAGAAGGAAAGAAAGAAGGACAAAGTTAAAGAAAGAAAAAGAAAAAGAAAAAAGAAAAGGAAAGGAAAGAATAAAAACTTTTAGTTGAAGGAAATGCTCATTGCCAAGATGTGTATTTTTAAAACGGTGATATTTGTCTTGTTTAAGCGATTAATCAAATAACGTCTCAAAATTATTTTTATTATTTTAAAATGTATATTTTTTACGTTTATTTCAAATACTGTGTGTTTGTGTTGTCTGTAATTTCAAAATAAACATGGTCTATTTTCATTCCAAATTTAATTATGTGTGTTAATTTTTATTTCAAACTCAATACGCCGTAACGTACAAAGTTTATTATACTATTTATTACATATCATGTTTTATTTTATGAAAAAAGTGCATTAAATTACGAATTTAGTTTCAGTCAGTTTGGATTTGTTTGTTTTTTTACCTAATATTTTAAATACCTGTTTAGACGTGTAGTTTGAAATAAAGTGCAGTCAGTGATCATAATTAAATAAATTAATTTCACACAAAGATAATGAAAAATAAACGGACAAAAAACAAACAAATAAATAAATAAATAATTTCAAATGAATTTATTTTAGACATTCTTAAAACCAGGTTAGGAATAAAACAAATGTTTTGCAAAAACTTTTCATCTTTGTTTATTTATTTATTTATTTATTTATTTATTTATTTATTTATTTAGTTGTTTGTGTTTTTGTTAGTTTATTTCTTCATTATTTTATTTTTTTCGTTTAAAAAGAACATCTCTGTATTTAGAAATAAGGCGCCATTTTTCATAATTATTAGAAGTGTAAATCTCAATTCGGAATTCAAAAAAATAAGAATAAGTAAAAGTTTTATTATTATATCAATAAAACTTGTTTGTCTTTTTCAATTGATAATTAATTTAGTATTTTTTTTCTCTCTTGAATATTAAAAAGCACGAAGTGATTTAATTAAAATGTTTTAAACTGAAACGTCAAAGATACGTTTATCTTTTTTATATTAAAAGGAAAACCGATCAGACTGTTATCAATATTTTGTCATCAGACATAAAACAGCCAGACAAACGAACAGAAGTACGTGACATTGCTTCGTCAATCAGACTCTGCTGGATTTTTTCACAGACTTTCGTATCAGTTACAAATCACTAACTTTCATTTCGCAGATTTAGCCAGATTATTTAACATTCCGTCTCTTTAAATTTTGTCTCATGGAAAACACGTTCATCATCACAACTCAGTAACATTTACTCTTTTTTTTTTTTGCTTAGTCACATACCTAACAAAACTGTTTCAACGAGCATTCTTTACTTTTTTCATTCCCTTGTTGTTTGTTCGGTGACCCTTCTTGTTTAATCGCAGGCTGTTTTCCTGACATCTGGTATTTATACAACAACTCACTGTTAGCAACTTTTAACTAAATGCACGGTGAAACTTGCAAGAGTTTTTTTTACCAGCGTGTTAAACACGACCAGGTCCTGGCTAACTGTATTTTTCACGTCCAGATTTTTATTGTGAAGTTTTTTTTTTATTATTATTATTTGGGAAATAAATCATTTTTAAAAACGAAGACTGGATGGAGCAAAAAGTAGAGGAAGGATGTAAAAGAAACAGTGACGTACTTTGTCTGTCAGTGGCAGATTTCTTTTCAAAGGATTCAATCATCTGACGCAAATTGCTGGAAGCGATCATACCAAATGTAAGTCGTTTGTTTCCATGTATCGACATCAGTTTGTGTTTTTAACACGTGTTGCGCGTGTTTTCACATGTGTCTGGGAATCGTTCTTACAAGAAACCACAGCTGATTCTAAACACTCGGTGCCAAAGGCATTTACTAACATGTCTGAACGTGGCTAATCCTGGACTGAAATGATTGCTCTTCGAACGTCATCTCAGAAATACTCCAAGAAGAAACTGAACATTGACTGGTAATTAATAGTGTAATATAGCTTATGATGTAAAGGAGATATACATATTACATAGCTTATGATGTAAAATAAATACATCAGAAGAACTGGATTCAAATACAAATGGATGCTGTTGAACTGTGTAACACAACACAACTGAAATGTTCTGCAGGACTGAACGCCGTTTCTTCAAACAGCCACCCAAGCAGCCCTCTCGTTGTGATAACCGTTCCTTTACTGATGTTCCTCTGCGGAACTGGAGGCAACTGTTTGGCGCTGTTCGTTCTGTGTCGCTCGAGCCGTGAACACAAAACTAACGTCTTCTTCAGACTCGTAGGGGGTCTGGCGTGCACCGACGCGTTTGGGATTCTGGTTCTCTCCCCCGTCACCGTCACCGTCTACGCCAACGGCAGACGATGGATCGGAGGACAACCCCTGTGCGACTACTTCAGCTTCTTCATGATCTTTTCTGGAATTTCGACAGTGACGATCGTCGGCGTGATGGCTTTGGAACGATACTGCGCTGTTTTACAGCCGTACGTCTACAGCAGAAGATTTCGTCCCGAGAAAGTGAGTTATATTTTGTCGTCGATCTGGATCTTGTCTGCCTTTGTGGCGTCGCTTCCCTTTCTCGGACTCGGCAGAAACGTCTTGCATTACCCCGGGACCTGGTGTTTCTTGGATTACCACGGTCGTCTGCTCACGGACAAAGTGCTGACGTATTTCTACGCTTTCTACGGACTTTTTGTGATCAGCGTCACCGCTGTGTGTAACACGGTCGTCATGTTTGTGCTGTTCAAAATGCGCCAGCTGGTGAAGAAGCTGAATAAACATGGCAGAAGCACTCGTGTTGATAACGAGGCTCACATGATAATACTGCTCGCCGGAATCGTTTTCGTTTTTGTCACGTGTTATTCACCTTTGATGGTAAGTAGAAAGGTCAAAGTAAATGATTAAATATTAGGAAATAACATCAACTATTATTATTATTATTATTTATTATTATTATTATTAGTTATTATTGTTATTGTTTATTTTTATTACTATTTACTTACTTACTGTCTTATTTCTTATTTATTTATTGGCACCGAGCAATTAAAATTTTCTGTAAAGGACACACCATCTCTATCAGCTTACGTAATTTGTTACATGTAGCAGACATCTTACCTCAAAAAGACAACTTCTCTTTTAATATGTT
The DNA here is from genome assembly GCA_012295275.1 of Chrysomallon squamiferum. NCBI lineage: Eukaryota > Metazoa > Mollusca > Gastropoda > Neomphalida > Peltospiridae > Chrysomallon > Chrysomallon squamiferum. Next base: position 39,615,398 of record CM022670.1, on the reverse strand, counting down.
AGACGCATTTTTTCTTCTTTTTTTTTCTTTTTATCAGGTGAGAATGATAATCAACCAGAAACGACTGTATCCAGTCAACCATGATTTCGATCTGTTAGCAATTCGACTTGCTTCTCTCAACCAAATCCTTGATCCATGGGTTTACATTCTCTTCAGAAAACAACTTTTCTCAAAACTGTTGGAGCTTTTTAACTTTTCTCGAGAACGCAGGTTCACCGGTAATCATGCTGATAAAGGAGCTGATGATAAAAGCAGAAACGTTGTCATCGAAAATGGCGATGAATGTCACGCCAACGAAAAAGGAAAAGAACAACTTTTGAGTAAAGATTCGACCGCTAAAGTTGAAATATTATCGAGTAAAGATTCACAAAAATGTCAGAAACTTTTGAATTAACATTCGTACATTAACTGACATAAGAAACGTTTTAAGGAAGATTCTTTTTTTAGATGTCAGAAATTTTTCAGAAAGATTTTAATGAAGATATATTTAACACATGTCAGAAACTTATGAAATCAAATTCACATATCAAATACCAGAAACTTTCCAATGACGATGCATATTCCAAATTGCAGAAACGTTTGAACGAAGATTCATAAGACAAATGTCAGCAAAATTTTAACTGAGTCACTTACCAAATATTAAAAAGAAAGGAACAGAAGTTGCTTTTGCTGTCAACTTGTTAATAACAGAATCATAGTTATATAGCTAAAACGAGAGTAAATAACACATGACACATTAATTCAGAAGTAATTGTTAGCAACAATATAAATTTACGATTAGGGATCAATAAATAACACTTTAACAGAAAGTTTTCTATCAACAAGAAGGACTTTTACTCTGCTTTTGTCATTAGTGATGCATACAGTTACTTAGAGAAATTCTTAAATATTTTATATTAATGTATTATTGGCCTTGTATAAGAAATTATATTTTACTGCTTCGATATCTAAGACGTGCTATGTATCATATATATCCTCTTGTACGCACATTCTCAGATACATTCCTAAATTCAAATTTATAAATTAAAATAAAGATATATTACAAACAAGTGTAAAAGATCAACTAATATACATATTTTGCAATATTTACTTCTTAGATAATTAAATTTCTAGAAATATTAAAATATTGCGTTTGTCAAACTAGTCTCTGCCTCTCCCAATCTCTCTCTCTCTCTCTCTCTCTCTCTCTCTCTCTCTCTCTCTCTCTCTCTCTCTCTCTCTCTCTCTCTCTCTCTCTCTCTCTCTCTCTCTCTCTGTCGCAGTAGTCTCAGTAATAGTAAACCAATAATGATAAAAGTAGAAGTGTGTAATGTTCTTGCTGTTGTTGTTGTCGGTTTATTAACTTTAATTACTAACGGTTTCAAGATCACAGAAAGCTGGATACATTAATTATACTTGGCCTTTTTAAATAATTTATATCAACAGATACTCTAATTACCTGATTTGGATATTTTATCATTATTATTTCTCTTATTTACAGAGAAATGCTGGATATTATCTAAATCCACGTGCAAATAGTTCATTTTAAAAAATTTCAAATAGTAACTACAAATTAAAAAATATCATTCGTAAACATCAGTTCATCTGCAATTGGAGAAATTCGGTAAATAACACAGTAAAGAAAAAAAAAAAAAAAAAAAAAGAGATAATAATAAAAAAAAAAAAATAATAATAATAAAAAATTAAACTAAAAGCACTCTCAGGCAGAAAGACACCACTGGAGTTAGTTTAATCAAGAAAAGGTTTTAGTTTTGAATGGACTGTGACAACTTCCTTATTGAACAGAATAACGTCTTTCTCAAGCCTCTGGGTGATCCTCTCTAAGGTTTCATTCAAAACAGCTCTTAATCACCGTTTTTATCCTCATCTCATCGCGAAGCAGAAATAACCAGCACTGACGATTTCATCAAAAAAAAAAAAAGTCAAAACGACACTGTTAAGTTTATTATTTTTATATTTCTGTACTCCCTTTCTCGTTCAGCTTATTTGCGTTTTATCTTTTTCATGCGTTTTCTTTGATCTTTATTATTATTATTATTATTATTATTATTATTATTATTATTATTATTATTATTATTATTATTATTTTTATTAATGTTTTACGTTTAATTTACACGAATTTAGAGATTTCTGTCACAGCGGCAGTGAGTACAAAAACAAAACAACAGAAATAAAAAAAAAAAAAGTCAAAATGACACGAGTTACGTTTCTGACAAATTTTTGAGGAAGTGATTAAAGAATATTAATAGCCATTTTCACTTACATAAATAATAATAATAATAAGAAGAAGAAGAAGAAGAAGAAGAACAACAACAACAACAACAACAACAACAACAACAACAACAATAACAACAACAAAAAATAATAGAACGTATTTTATGTCTGAAGGTAATTAAATACTCGAGTTGGCTTTTCTATTCCAAACTGTCTTCATATATCATTTTTATTTATTTATTTATTTATTTATTTATTTATTTATTTATTTATTTATTTATTTATTTTTACTTAGTTCTAAATTTTTAAGAAAAATAAAAGTAAATTAAAAATAATATAAATGTGACGAGAGAGTGAGTGAATACTTTAGAAGAGTAAATAATATTAAGAAAATTCCTAACAAATAAAGAATAAATCTTATTCAATACCATTGTAAGCAAGAATGCGGTGGATTTTTAAATAATCATTTCTTTGTTTCTCCAATTTATTTATTTATTTATTTTGACCCAACAAAACATCCTCTTGAATAAATAAATTAATAAATAAAAAAAGAAGAAGAACATTTTACCAGAAAATTACATAATACTGCACATACATCTTAATGTACGATTTATTGTTTGCTAAAAAAAGTGTTTTCTTTTATCAGAATGATCCTTTTGAAAACCAGGGTGAGATAACTCCATAACCTAAAACTGTGACTGTCACAGTGTAGTTGTTTTCCGTTACTAATCCAGATCATTTGGCGAAATATTTTCAAATAAATATCTCGTTCTGTTTGCCTTGATATTAACTAACACTGCTCAGATAATATTAAGGGGACACATTTTTACGGTGGTTCACTGGTAAACTCCTGCATTTAAATGAATCGATGAAAAACAAAAAGAAAAAAAAAAGGATAACGGGAGATAATTCTAAATGAACTTTGATAAACAGAATTAGAGGATTGTGTCCCCTGTTTAACTTTAGGTCACAATACATTTGAACTTATTGGATGAATCTCCTGTACTAAAAACAAATTATGATGATGATGATAATGACATGATGATGATAACCCACACACACATACATAAATAAAGACAAGGCTGCTTCATAAACAAAGATTGTATTGAAATAATCTGACATTTCACTTAACCATAATAAATAATGTTTATGATTTTGAAACTCCATTGATTTATTTCCTTAATTACTTATTAATATATTTGTGTAACCGCTTACTTTCATGATTAAAAGTTAATTAATTAATTCATTCATTCATTCATTCATTCATTCATACTTCATTTCAGTTTATTGTTTCCTTCTAATTATTAACAAATGTATTTCCTTACTTTCTTATCTGCAACAGTGTGGGATATTTCCAGGTTTCAGAAAGTGTGTATTTAAATAATAATAATAATAATAATAATAATAATAATAATAATAATAATAATAATAATAATTACAATAATAATAATAATAATAATAATAATAATAATAATAATAATAACAATAATAACAATAATTACAATAATAATAATAATATAACATGGATATAAAAATAATCGGACCTGCTTGCTATCTAATTATCAGTAAACTATTTCAACGTTTCTCTGTTGTGAAAGTTTCCTTTCTTTCAGAAACGGGTTTTGGTTTCGTGTACCCGGTCTTCACAAAGCCGGCCCGAGCAGAGGCAAACAAAAAGTCTACAGTACAACTCAGCAAATTAAACCTGTCGTAACTGAAACACGAGAACCTCACACGCCCAGTCTTGGCACTCCGAATTGTCTTTTCGCAACAATGAAGTACTTTTTTTTTTTTTTTTAAAGAAAAAACAACAACAAAAAGACAGAAGACGTTCAGCTATTCAAACCTCACGGAGGTACCCACAGAAAACGAGATCTTATATAAAAACAGACAGACAATGTTAATGCTTATATTCAAAACGACGTGTTATTATGAATAGACCAAACTTTTTTTTTTTTTTTTTATCTCCGTTTTCTTATGTCTTTTATTTTACTTTTGAAAAAAAAAAAGAGATCCAGCCCAATATGGCGGCGGTGGTCATATTTGTACAGCGTTGAGCTCTGCCCGTTCCGTCTCCATTTTATCCGCGCGTGATTTGGAAAGCTTGGCCCGGTGACAAGACCCGGTTCGAATTTAGCTTACATTACATCTGTCCGGCCTCCATTATGTGAATATATGGACAAATATTTGCTTAGTCCGCCATGAGGTTTTTGTATATACAGGAGAATCATTGATCGAAGTTAGATATAGAGAGTGCTAGCTAGCTAACAGAGGAACTGAAATGTGGTTTGGTATGACATTCAGCACGTTCTGTCTGGCTCGAATGGTAGACAGACAGACCAGAGTGATATGATTGAGTATTAAGAGTATTATTCGGAAATTAAATTTTTTTAAAAATTAAAAATAAAGAATCTTTATACTGTGCGGCATCTACGTTTTAATATATATTTCTAAAACAAATAAACCTTTTGATATCAGAAGAGATTTTTAAAGTTTTAAATGAAGTTTTTGTTGTTTCGAATGTTAATGTTTATCTATCTGTGTGTATTTAGAGATGCACGTTTTTCTAAGTTTTGCGTCTTTTTGTCTGTTGGTGTGCTAATGATACGGCCTTACTCTTTAACAAAGAAAGCAGCTGATGATCGTGTACCTTTAAAAGAACAAAAAAACAAAAACAACAGCAAAACAATTAATTTATTTACTATTGATAATTAATTTATGAATCAGCCAATTTGAGAAATGCAGGTTCATACAACAGACACACATACAGAGACAGACACACACACACACACACACACACACAACAACGACAACAAGAACACCAACAAAATACGAAGGCATTAAATATCTTTATGATGACTTTATTACACATTTACCTGCTCCTAGTAAAACTGGAACAAAATATAACGAAAGATAAACACTCAGAAAACTATTTTAATTCTTTTTGTATGGTTACGCAGTAACAAACACACAAACGTTAAACGAACGAATTCTGACACTTCCATCGATCTCAGAACACGTCTGCTAGATTTTCAAAATGGCTGATCTCCGACTCCATCGTGTGGCTCAATATCGGACTTTAGCCGGTCTTTTAGTCAGCGGAAATCGTCTGCGCTTCTGCCATATCGACCTTTCTTTTTTTTTTTTTTTTTTTTTTTTTTTTTTTTGAGAAGAGAGAGAAAAAAGCTAAGGTCTGTGATCACCATCACGGTGGATTTTAAGAACCTCGTTCCCATTTTGAATCGCTCTAAGAAATTAAATAGTGGAACAAAATTTTCATCAAGTACATTCTTCTCTTTGCTTGTCTCGGTCATTAGTTTAGATGTGAAAAATATTTTGATTTTATTCTTTTATAAAGATATGGAAAGTGGGGTCGGATTCAAATGTAAGTAATGAACGATTCAACTTAGGATGTCTCATTGGAGGGGTTTGATGTGATAATCAGTTCGTTTATTACACAACGTTAGTTTCAGTTAAGCGTTTGATAAAATAGGTGCTTTCAAGATTTTCTTAGTTTAAGGCTTCAGAATTCGATTTGGCCTGAATCAGTTTCACTTCCATTAATAGAACCATTGTTCTCTACAAGCACTTGTTAAATAAGGCCTTTAAAACTTTTCCTAGAGCTTAGAGAATCAGCACAGTTGACCAAAAGAAGACTATCGATTAAAATTCCTGTATTCTCCAATTTTTGGAACATGTATGTGCTAATTCATAGACAAACATAAACCTTCTTATCCATAAAATATACATTGAGAATAAAAATGTAGAAATTCACTATGAATATTATTTGTGCTCGATGTTTGTTTTGTAAAAGGAGCCGAGGAGTTTTCCATTATGCTCTTGCAGGCCAAGTAACTGGAAATCTGAACAAATATGTATAGCCCCAACTTAATCCTGAACTTTGGCTGTATCACGTTACAAAGACACCCATCCGTCCATAATATACTCGTATTTATCGACATTTTATCTGGGGCCAGTGTTAAACTAACTTACAATGCCTGTCTGAGTTTATAAAATCATCAGCAGATTCTACTAAAACAAATACAAGTAATTCAGAAAATTCACAGTTTTGCTAGACCACAGATAGATGCAAAAATAAATGAACGGATTTCTACGACATTCTTAATACATTTCTAACATAAAAAATAATTTAATGCATTCAATATATTACATTTCAATTTATTACGTATGCACCCTTTACTAATAACAGTCATATAAACTGCATCTACTGCTACAGATATCTTTTAACACGTATTTCTCTGAAAAAAAAACACACAAAAAAACAACAACCAGCAGACGTCTTCATCCATCCACTATAACTAACAAACCTCTAAAACGGACAGCCAATGACTTAACTGCTTTTTTTCACCGTCTGGGACATAAATCGACTTCTGCTGTTACTTTTTTTCTCCGCCCTCCTCTCTCTGTCTCTTGTCTCTTGCAGTAATCCGCTCATCATCATCAGCAGCAGCGTGGTGTACGTGATCGACAACACGAACCCAAACTTGGCATCATGCGGCACAGCTGACACGTTCTCAAGACTCAGCTATGCCAACATCTTGCCTGGCTTGGACTCGATCAAGTTCCAGACAGCAGTTTGTAGACAACGTCTGGCAACGTCTGTCGAAACAATTTTCGTCTAGACGGTTCAGCGAAAAAAAAAAAAAAATAGACCGTGGTCAGTCGAGACTGTAATTTGTAATTGCAGCCAGTGTTGTATAAATTAGTATAATAATGATGATGACGATGATGATAATAATAATAATAATAATAATAATAATAATAATAATAATAACAAAAACAACAAATAATAATAATAATAATAATAATAATAATAATAATAATAATAATAATAATAAAAATAAATAAATAAATAAATAATAATAATAATAATAATAATAATAATAATAATAATTTAAAATTGAAAAAAGAAAATAAATTACTACAGAGTAGAGAAAGCTGTATTACACCATTCTCTGCACTCTCTGGATGACTCAAAGATATCAACGATATTTTTTTTTTTTTTTTTTTAAATACTCCCTCTGTGAAACTACACAGAATCTTTCAACTCCCAGTGTCGAACACGTCCACTGTGAGAAAAAAGCAGTCGTAAAATCTGCTCGTTACGACATGACCATCGCGACTGAAACCAGATCTGGAAAACAAGCAGGGATTCATCTCCTGAGACACCTTTAGACTTCGTACCAGTCCAGACTTGTCATAGGTCCCGTGTCAAACGTTTTATTTTCTGAAAGCAAAAAAAAAAAAAAAAAAATAAATAAATAAAGAAGAAGTAGAAGAAACTTATATTAATTGACTTGTAATAAACATATTTTCAATTGAAATTAACGCGTTTGGTTCTAAAATGGGAACGTTTGGGCAGTCAAAAGAGATTGATGACTTGTTGATATATCTATATTTGTGTTTAGATTTTAATGAATAAACACTTGGGCGTGTCGAGAGAACTAAGAGGTTCACTGAGAAGATGTCAGTGTGTTTGCTGTTTGACTGTACTGAACTTACAGTAAGGTCAAAGCAATACATACTTATCTCAGTGGTACGAACGATCATACAAACATGCGTACAATTCACCTACCAGCAGGTCAGGTATTTCATAACCGAACACGTTTTACGCAAACAAAGACAACACCTCTTAATTAGTAAATTCATAGCAGACGACATGTTTCATCTGCATGTGTTGTTTTTTCCACCAGTTCAATTAAGCTTGCTGTTCTGAACTGTTGGTTTTGTAAAACAGTAGTCGTTTAGTTTTAATCTTTATCTCTGTAACATTTACGTGCGAATCAAATATCCTATAAACTTATTGATTTTGTTTCAGTGTGACATTTTGCTGAGCTAATCGCAGAGTTATAATGCAATTGTTTCGTGGCAGAATTAATTATTCTGTGTGTAGATTTTAAAACTAATAATCAAATAATAACAAAAACGTACCGATTTGTATAAGCGCACTTGTACACACGTATGTACAAAACAGACACACACACACACAACACACACACACACACACACACACACACACACACATATACACATGCATATATACACAAATTTAAACTCTGAAAACGGTGATATAAGAAATAAAATTATTTAACACAAACACATATATAAACACTCAGAGAAATAGAAAGACAGAAAGAAAGAAAGAAAGAAACAGAGAAAGTCACAGTGAGAGAGAGAGAGAGATGGAAAAGGTGAAAGAAAAACTGACAAAATTTAAAAAAAAAAAAAAAAAAAAAGAATAAAAAGAAAAAGAAAAACGATGATAAACATAACTATAGGCTGGATAAATTTACATTAAAATAAAACAATATCTAATGTTGTGCGACAGATTTATCATACGACATTTGCCCCTAAGTACATGTTTGTGTTTGTATGTATACTATAAATACATCAGAGTACATACATTACAACAATACAAAGATTTCAGGCAAAGTTTTTTCGCTTCTCTTATCTTGTTTGGATTTACCATCCTTTCCCTTTTTTTTTTTTTTTTCCGCTGTAGTACATAAATATTTACATCTGTTTATAGAAACTATTGTTTTATTCATCTATATCTCGACGCCCCTACTATTGCATATTTATACTACAAACAACGTCAATTGATTTTTTTTTTATTCTTCTGGAACTGAAGATTACATACATAATTTATTTTGATATTAAATATATATGAGTGTGTGTTTCTGTGTTGTGGTTCGGCAGACATAGACAAGTATTAGTCTGAAATGTTTTTTTTTTTTTTTTATCTAGTTTTGGTTTTTAAATCTTCCACTACTTCTTTTTTTTTTTTTTTTTTTTTTCGTCTTCGTCTTCTTCTTCTTCTTCTTCTTCTTCTTCTTCTTCTTATTATTATTATTATTATTATTGTTGTTTTTTTCTTCTTGTTCACTGATAATATTAAAAACAAGTAAAATAAAGTAAAATAAAATAAATAATTAATCGTAAAGAGCAAATGTAAATAGAACCATAAACTGTAAAATATAGCAGAAGCAGCACTAATATTAGCAACAATAACCGTAAAATAGTGTTACTGTTGTAGTGGTAGTAGAAGTAACCATCACTGTTGTAGTGGTAAACCTTCCCCTACAGTAGTAGTAGTAGTAGTAATCGAATAGCCGTTATAGAAGCAGAAATGGTAGAGGTAGTAATAGTATTAGTTGCAGCAGTAATTAATAATAATGACTGTTAATATTTTTTAGAAGTTATAACGAAAATGCATACAGACACAAAGACTCAGAAATAATTTATACAAAATATTGTTTATAAAGTGACACAGTGCTAGCTAACCGTGCTTTTTAACTTGATCGTCTGAATGTATTCCTACAGACGTAATCTAAATTATCAGCTTAAAACCTTATTTTGGACATTCTGATATTCAACGACTTTCCAACAAATTGTGTTTGTCGAAATGAAAAATGATTTTTAATTTCAGTTCCCATTCGGACTTTTTGATATGTTTCATGATTTGTCTCGCGTTTTTCAGTTCTTTCATATGTCTTTTAGGATATGTGTGTGGAGAAAAGGTAATTTGTGGGTTTTTAAAATAGATGTTTTATTTAACGGTGCGAAAATTCACTAAATAGGACAGAAATTTGTTCTTACTTTAATAATGAAAAACTCGCATATATATATATATATATATATAAAGTTTCTCTTTATTAAAGTAAGAAACCATATATATATATATATATATATACATATATATATATATATATATATATATATATATATATATATATATATATATATATAAATATATGGTTGTGTTTTGAATGTGCATGCTCTCTCTCTCTCTCTCTCTCTCTCTCTCTCTCTCTCTCTCTCAATATATATATATATATTTTTTTTCGTGTTAAAACTTCGTAACACAAGAAAATAATGTTGTTAACATAATTGCTAAGACATATTTAATGTTCATACAGGCAATAAATTAATTAACAAAATTTAATATTAAATAGGATGATATACAACCAAGTTTCTCCGTATTAAAATTGTAAATGCATGTTTATATGAGTGCTGTATCTGAAAGATAACATATACATTCACAGATGTATATTTTTGTGTTTTGTTTCCATAGCAGAAAAACACTGCTAGTTCAGTCAAAAACACTGTTAAGGAAAACGTGCAACAACAGAAATGAAATGGAAATTAATTTAGTAGTTAAATTATTAATGTTTTGATAACTCTTTTTTTTTCCCTCTAAATAGTAAATTCTCTCACCCGCATTCAGTGAAATAGTAACACACTGAACTGCGTCTTTTAAATTATTCATCTTCTTTAATATTTAATTTCATTAATGAAGAAATTAATTAAAAGGTACGTATTTTTTTTTTTTTTTTTCGTTTTCTCTGTTGCTATGGCAATAAAATAAACAAACTTTGTCGCAAACACTATCGGGACGTCCCTAGCTTTTCACGAAAGGCGTGTTTGAAGTCGGTCCCGATATGACATGCAGATTGGTAACTGAATACAAACGTCCACAGTCCCACAAAGCACACATCTAAATTAGTTTGCCGAAAAACGCAAGACAAATATTGACCAAACGCAAGGCGCTCGCTTGCGGTCGATTTCGTCAATGCCTTTTTCTTCCCTCCGTTAACTAACACGAAATATTTTAAAGTTTTGTATTGAACAACCACGACGTAGACGATGTCGTTTATGACAGTTGTAGACGACGACTGTAAAAGTATTTTTTTTAATATATCCATTTATTTTTTTTCGTTTCAGATCGTCCTGTCTCTCGTTAAAAATGGGGATTTCACCATGATCCGCCACTTATTCGTTGTTTGACGCCATCTTGTAGAAGACAGCAGACAACAGGATGAGGGTCAGCCATTTTGAAGGATCTCATTATCTCGGCAAAATCAACCGCTGGTCAGTTTAGAGAGCCTCTTCATGAATATTTATACATTTTTAAACTATGCAGTCCCACAGAGACGTTCCGAAGACACTAACTAACATTGGCAAAAATTAAACTAAATAAGATTTTTTGTGTTTGAAATTTTGTTAATTAATTATGACAATATTATATATTTATAATATTTATACTACTAATCAAGATGACATGTCTTTATTGTCATCATCATTATTATTATTATTATTATCATTATTATTATTATTTTGTATTTTTTAAGAAAAATATCCCCAAAATTAAAAAAAAAAAAAAAAAAAAACTGTCAAAGATTGTCCAAAATGATTTTAATTCTGTAATTTAGTAGCAACATACACAACTTTCTTTTACATACAAAAACCTTTCAAAAAACAGCAAAGACTTCATCCGATACTGACTAGAATTGAATTCCGATGCATTTGATTTCCGTTGCTAGGTGACACCACGCGCCTGCGTGAGGGCTTCGTGTGCAAAACCTGAGGTCAATTATCTGGAAAGTTCTGGAAACTCTGCGTGGTTTGTCCAACAACGGAATCAAGCTGAACTCTGATCGCTCGGAGATCTTCTCTCTTTGCGGAGAAAAACCTCCCAGGAATCGATGGCAGCAAGAACGTGGCCAAACACGCAGAACTCCGATACGTTTGGTCAACCAATATCCTCGTCTGATTTGAAAATACGACAAACAGTAACAGCAGCAGCGTAAAAACAAAATACAGCCCGCGACAAACAGCTGAACTAATACAGTTTATAATTAACCTGTGTTAATTTCAGATACATTTTGACCAAAGTCTTCAGTTTTATTAAAACTGGGTCTACGTACTTTTAGTTGTAGTATTTGGGGTTTTTTGTTGTTGTTGTTTTTTTTTACTTAAAATCTGTAATGTGACTGATAAATGTCTCATTGATATATATATTATTTATAAGATTGAGGAAAAGTATAATTGTTGTTCCCAAACGATAATGTAATATTATTATTAGAGGGAGCTTAGATAAGAAACGTATACATTAAAAACAACAAAAAATAAAAATAAAATAAAATAATAAATATATAAATAAATAAATAAATATATTCCTGGCATGTAATTAATTACATACGTAAAATTAGTTAATCGAATGAAAAAATAAAACTTTAGTTTCACGTAAAACACTTCCAGTATTGTTAATATCGTGAATAAACAGTTAAAATGTTAAAATGTGTACGTTTGGGAAAATAAAGGTTTATATTCGATATTTAGGATTTTAAACGTCAGTAGATAACACGTGATATTGAGTAAATTATCAAGATGTATAGAAATACAGTTTTATTTTAGGATATTTATGAAATGATTTCATATAATAAATAACTGAACTTAAATAAATAAATAAATAACAAATTAATGATAAAACAATATAATAATAATAATAATATTATTATTATTATTGTTATTATTATTATTATTATTATTATTATTATTATTATTATTATTATTATACAGTCATCGTCATAGTCATCTTTGTCATCATCGTGAGTATATTTTAATAAATTAAATTATATTTTAAAAAATAAAATTGAAACAAATAAAAACAAAATTTCATCTCTCTTTGGGGAGAAACCGAATCATCCATTAATTTACAGAAGTGAAATTAAAATTAAAATTTTAGAATCTTCTCTAAATAATTCATAAAATATCAAATTAATATTGTTTACTTTTGAAACATTGATAGTAACATGATCTTAACAGAGAAACAATTTAACCCTTACGAAATTAAATACGGAACAATTAACAGTGAATTTTATTCTGATTTGAATGGCTTTTACACTGTTTTTGTCTAACAGCAGATGTTATTATTACTTTCTTTTTTTTCTTTTTTTTTTTTTAGCTAAAGCTCTTGTAAACTATTATATAAAATTTAATATCATTCTGAAAGTTATCACTTCATCATAACACACGAACTGGTTTTCCACTCCCAAATGACTTGTAATAATTTCGTTATAACTTGTGTCAACATTACTTCTTAAATTGCGTTTGGATCGACTGAGGTTTCGTCGTATTCTTTCAGTCTCGTCCGCGCTTTTGCAAAACTGCACCAGCGTGGAAAAGATGTTAACGTGAAGCGGAACAGCGCGAAGGCTCGGTGTACTACTAGACAACGTCTGCAAGGCCTGTGTAAACATTTCCACGTTTTCAAGTTCATCGTGCCTCGGGCTGTTTGTACTCGTCACCTTGTTCGGAACAGTTTTATCGCCAATCAAACATCGATTAAAAGTCTGTAGCGACTGGACTCCCTTTGAAAAGACTCTTTTTTTTTTTTTCGTTTTATTAAGAACAATGCAGCGAAAGAAAAAAGCGAGCTTGCGTGAATCGCACGAACTGGTCTCACATTTTTCTACATTCGTTTGGAAGCGACCATCTTTCTTTTGCTCGGCTAACAATTAAACGACATGTAAGCATTGTTCCGAAATTTCGTGTTACCATAGCACCCGAGTGAAATGTACACATGCGAGATCGAAACGTAATGGCAGCTGATCAATGGCGGACACGCGCTTTTTTTGTTTTATTTTTTTTTTTTTTTTTTTTTTTTTTTATGTCAGCGGAATTGGGGGATGGTGTCTTTATTGGTGCAATTAATACGATTGTAATAAACTGCTACACTTTACTTCCAAATATTCTTATTTCGAATGACAAAATTTAATAAACATAAAATCTGTGAATACGCCGGAATAAAATGTATCGTCTTCGAGCCTAAATAAATTTGTTAAAATTTATTATCAGGATATAAGCTGTTTTTCACAACATGAATTAATAAAGAAATTTAAAACAGGAGTAAAAAAAAAAAGAGAAAAAAAAAAAAAAAAATAAAATAAGAAGAAAGGAGAAAATAGAATAAAAATAAGGATAACAATATTGTTATCACTTAAAAATTAAATTAAGAACGTTGCTTTAAAAAAGAACCAAAAAAACAACAACAAAACAAACAAAAAAAAACTATTAAAATGTAATAATTTAGACAGGTAAAATATTATATATATTCTTTTCATGCATTTTTAATGTTTTTCAGATATGTTCTCTGATTATTATTATTATTATTATTATTATTATTATTATTATTATTATTATTATTATTATTATTATCATTGCTTAATTAGAATCTATTATCGAAAAAGATAATAAATCTAGTATATAAAAACATTTGTAACTAAAATAATTTTTTTACGTTATATTTTTAAAAAAACATTTATTAATTTTTAATGTTTATACATTTATGTATTCACTTTTTATTTATTTATTTATTAGTTGCAAAAATGTTATTTTATTTTAAAAACCTATGGGCGAGAATTTTGGTCCTGGGATTTAATTATATTTGTCATTGCATTTATTCTGCTTTCTGTCTTAATAATAAAAAGAATATCTGATTGTGTTGACAGAATGAACTTATAAATTAACTTTATGAAACATTAAAAATAATTAGAAAAAAAAATATGTTTTCATTTTACATTATTTTTTTTATTAATGTTATTGGTAACGAAAACAAGGCTGAATTTATTTTCTTGTTTTTATTTCCAAAAACATTTAAAAAAAAACCTCACAATATTAAAACGTACACATTGTATTTAATAATATGGAAAACACTAATAATAAATCCTGTATTTTAAGAAAGATAAATACTTAATATAAATAACTGACTATATTTATTTTTTACAATTTAATTGTTACGATCGAGTACAGACCATATAATATAGCAATCATTATTTGTATATAATTAACGAATATTTCCAATATAAAAATATTTAAAAAACCAAGCCAACCCCCCACCCAAAAAAAACATCCTATTTCATAGTAATTAAATCGAATATTGCTGATAACATTAAAATTTATACAAGTACATAAAATAAAAAATCTAAAAAAAACCCCAACTAATGATAAATAAATAAATAAACAATGGAATTATTTATATAAAAAAAAAAAAAAAATAACGTAGACCATTTACTTTTATATTCGCACATTCAGTATACATTTATAGCCAATACTGTTGAAAATTAAATTTGATTTCGTTAATACTAAATAACTAACCATAATTAAAACCGAACTGTTACGATCGACAGAAAAACGTATAATTTTATAAATATTATTTTCAGTCCTCTAGTGACCATTATTAATTAATAAAAACTAATTTATATTAAGAAAAATATACGTCTACATCCATGCAAAAACGTATTTTCAAAATGCGAAAAGGACGGCCACAGTGTAAAATAAACAGTTTTTTTTTTGTCGTTATTTTTTTTTTTTTTTTTAGTTTTTACAATGTATAATGCAATAATATGTTGAATGTGTTTAATTTAAAAAAACGGCGCTGCAAATGTTACGTTCGACATCGTCATTCAATGGTGAACAAATAATCTACATTTTGTAATTTCAGAGTTGTAAGTATATGAAAGTGTGGTACAAAATATATAAAACTGAGAAACATTTCGATACTCTGAAATGTTGAAATTTATATCAAACAGATTTTATAAATAATTTTTATGTGAAATGTGTTATTTTTAATTTATTTTTCTGAACAGCTAAGATCATAATACACATACAGTAATATGTTTATATAAACGTTATTTCAAATGAATTTATGTGAACTGTATTAATACATTTTATAAAATTGTATTTTGTCAGTACATAAATAAATAAATGACAAGAAAAATATATATATATATCAGAACTAAGGTACAGGATTAATTTATTTAAACTGTGTATAAAATAAATGTAAAATGAATGCTCATATAATTTTTAACTTATTTTCAAGTTTATTCATATTTTAAACTATAACCTCGGGGAAATATTATTTTTAAGAAAATCATCCATTGTATTATTTCTAAGAGATATAGTTTTTGAAACTGAATAATTAAACGATTTTATCATAACTTTAATCATTCATTTTCAAAATAATAACTCAGTATGTATTACATTTCAGAAATAATTATAATATTAAAATACCTGTTAAAAATACGTTACATAGCATTTATCTTCCAAAATCAAAATCAAAAAACTTAATTTTAAAGGAAATAATTCGTTCACACTAAATATTTTTAATCTATAGTTCATAAAACAAAACATACACGAAATCTGTATCATGTATTCAACTACAGAATTGTAATTTCAACAAATACTTATCGGAAAATAATTATATCCTTATTTCATTTACGACATGCAGATTTTGAAATATAACATTTCATCAAATTTAGAATACGATGAAAAATATACTACTAAAAAAAAAAAAAAAAAAAAAAGAAGAAGAAAACCCACACAAAAATTCTTCAAATTCTTACCTTAAAAGGAAAATAATTTATATCCAGAACTTTTTTTTTAAAACCCTTTATAAAACGATTGTTTTCAAATAATATTCCACAGTTTTTGTTTTGTAGGACAGTGCGATGCTTCTGAAATAATGGTCGCCAAGGTGACAGGAATTCCGAGTTTGGGGTCTGCCTTTCGGCCGAGCTATCCCACAATTCTCAACACTTTATCGATGCCGAAGAAAGTTAATACTAAACAAATATGGTGCGAGATCAGTCAAAGGAGCGGATTAACCCAACAAAAACCTGCACAGCTTAATGAGTTCTTCTGACGAATATTTTTATATCTTAAAAATAGACATGAGGTTTTTTTTTTCCGTTTTCGTTATGTGTTTGTGAGAGGAATTAATTTTGTGTTATTTTAGTTTGTGTGTTTGTTTGTGGGTGGGTTTTTATTTTTATAATTTGGTTTTATTTTTCTACAATAAGGGGGAAATAAAATTGAATTAAGTAAATTGAATTGAAGTAAATTAAACAAATGAAAAAAAAAAGAGGAATAAATTAAAATAAATTAAATTAATAAAAATAATTAAATAAGTTTTAAAATATTATTAAAAGATAAAATGAAATAAAATATATTTAGAACTAATATAAATAAATAAATAAATAAATTTCGAAACATTATAAATAAGTAAATTAATAAATAAATAAAACAAAAAATGACAGAATACAATATATGAATAAAATAAAATAAATATATAATAAAAGATAAAAATTAAATAGAATATATTTCGAACTAATATTATAAATTATAATAAATATTCAGCGACAATATAGCCGTTTTCAAATATTTACAATTATTATATATAATTTTATACAACCTTTCTTTAAAATACAACTTCAGTTTTTAAAACTTAAATATTTTATGAAATTTTCAGTTTTATACTGCAATAACCTTTAATTTTTTAAAGCAAGGAGAAATTAATTATTTTATTGTAATCCAGAAAAAAAAAAGAAAATAACATCGATTAGCTAAATATAATCACAAATTAAACGGGTTTAGTTGTGAAAATGTTAATCATCACATATAAATAAAATAAAATAAAATATATTATTTAATTAAAATAAATAAATAAATAACAAATGAGCTAAAATGAAAAAGAAAATAATAATAATAATAATAATAATAATAATAATAATAATAATAATAATAATAATAATAACAATAATAATAATAAAGAAGAAGAAGGAATATAATAATGTGTATAATAAATAAATAAAATGTGCTAAATATTTTATAAACTAAATTCATATCCTTTATCGACCATTATCTTTTTTTTTACTTATATTCTAACATTTATAACAAATTTTAATATTTTGTCGATATACTGAACAAAAAACTCGAATTAATTGTTGTTTAATTATGATATTTACTGAACTTGATATAAAATATATTTGTTATATGTATTACATAAATACACTTCATCGTAATAGAATTAATTCAAAATATATTTTTAGGTGTCTGTATTAATCGTATGTTGTCCAAAACGTTTGTATTTCATTACCTCGTTTGGTTTCTTAGAAGTCGAGACTGGCCAATTAATTACAAAGGCTTCGTTGGGTATTTCAAAAAGTAGTGTTATTTTTAAACCACGTGGAATTTCATCTTTTGTTATTTTAGTATTCTTCTTGTCTCTGGTACTGTTATTTTCACTATTATAATAATAACCATGTTACATTTATATATCGTTAAACGTATACAAATGAGGTGACACATATTTCGAAATCGTTAACATCATAACAAAGAACCGTACAGCGCCTGTGAAATCTCTTATTTTCAAAATACAACCAACTTCAACATGGTTTTATGTATTTATCTCTGTATTCTTACCCTCTTTTCACCCAAAGCTTTCATTGTACGAAATAAAACTAATTCACAGCTCGCATTCTAAGAACTTGTCCTTACTCTTTGCTTGAACGGCGTTGTTGTTTGGTTCATTCATTTGCTATGTGTTACAGTAATGAAGTAGATAAATGCCTGTTGCAGATGTTTGTAACGACAACGCCGACAGAAGTGTTTATTTTAGGTGACGTCGTGGTTCACTACACTACACTACAACGTTTAACGAGCACTGGGTCTTTTCAAGCTGGTGTAATGTTATTTAAAACGGCAAGAAGTAAATACTCATATACCGATACGCAAAACGTGGAATACGGAATAACGTAGAAATAAAACTGAACAGCGAAAGAAAAGAAAAGAAAATTTTAGTTAATTATTAGAAAATAATTAAAATTAAATTTGAAATGAAAAAAGAAATAAGAAAAGAAAGTAAAAAAAAAGAAAGATTAAAGATAATATGAAAATAAATAAAATAAAATGATATTAATTATGTAAATACAAATAATGAAATAAATGAAATGAATGAACTAATGAAAATAAAATAAAATAAAATAAAGATATAAAATATTATAATAAAATAAAATAAAAAATAATAAAACAAAACATAATAAATAAATAAATAAATAAATAAATAAATAAATAAATAAATAAAATAAAAAATAAAATAAAATAAAATAAAATAAAATAAAATAATAAAGTAAACAAAATAATAAATAAATAAAATGTATTTCTAAAAATTAAAAACAATAAAATAATTAAAATTTCTTTCAAAAACGTTCACAGGCTATTTTTACGAAATACTGTGCAGTAACATTTTAACACACCGAAATATTATAACATTACCTTACCTGTTCTTTCTACAGAAATATTCCATCCAAATAAACGTAAATTCCTTGTCACCATCCTTTCTCCAATCTTGCGTTACAAATCATCTTTCTTACATCTGTTTAAATTTTAACCCTTACTGACTGTCTTTCAACGATAAAATGTTTAATTCTTACGCGATTTATTCAAATTAACAGAAAACTCTCCACTTCATCTTTTGCCCATTGTGGAGCTCTTCTCAGAAGAAGGAGGAAAAATTGTCTTGGCAGCAGATGACAATGTTGTGGTGGCAGCACCGTAGACTTGTAAATTTATTTCTCGTCATTGAAAAGAAAGAAAGGAAAGAAAAATCTGTATTTGACCCCAATCTTGGTTTTAAAAAAAAGCTCGGTCTACTTCAGGTACGCGTTGTATGGAGTGTACATATTCAGGTGTGCAGTTTCAATATTTGTATTTCTACTTTTATTATAATAGGGCCGCTTGCCTCGCCATCAAGCATTCGAGAGACGCAGCCAATCAAACGCTGACAAATGGGATGAGATCAAAGCTGCTGTTTCTGGTACCGGTTAAAAAAAATTGGGTTAAAGCAATTAACACATATAAAAATCATTAATAATAATAATAATAATAATAATAATAATAATAATAATAAAATTTGTAAAAACTGTTAACCGTATTAATAATAAGAGGCACCATAATGTCTAAGATTTTAATGTGAAAAATCTGTCAGCTTTATGTAAAATAATAACAATAATAATAAGAAGAAGAAGAAAAAGAAGAAGAAGAAAAAGAAGTAGCTGTACGGATGAAGAGGATAATGATGAAGAATAACAACAACAATACTGATGATGATTATGAGACATCAACAAAAACATAATAATTATTTAACAGTTAATTTCAATACAATAATAATAATAATAATAATAATAATAATAATAATATTATTATTATTATTATTATTATTATTATTATCATCATCATCATCTTCTTCTTCTTCTTTTTCTTCTTCTTTTTCTTCTTCTTATTATTTTACATAAAGCTGACAAATTTCTAAGGTTAAAGTACTGGACATTTTGTGCCTCTTATTATTAACATTGGCATCGATTTTACAAATGAAATATTAAACTATTAGTTTCAGTCATTTCTGCATATTATTTAGTTTGTTTTGTTTTGCTTTTTTGTCGATTTTTCTTTTCTTTTTTTCCCCTCATCATCATCGTCATTATCGTCATCATCTTCTTCTTCTCATTCACATTTATCACCATTTTCATATGTATACATTTTTATTATATGAAAAGTATTTTATTTGTTTATTTGTTTATTTGTTTGTTTGTTTTATTTTATTTTATTTTATTTATACACATACATTTTTAAATTACTGCCATATCTGTAATTGTGATTAACTTTTCGTATACATTTATCAGTCGAATTTAAAAAAGTTAATATTAAACTTTCATTTATTTAAAAACAGTGGTTCTATAATAAAAAATCGCAATCTAATAATTAAAACAATGTGTAGGATATCTTTCAAAATG